>CAUYPO010145683.1:0-14538 GCA_963574435.1 Cheirogaleus major
AAAATATATAGAAAAAATGAGCCGGGCATGGTGGCACATGCCTGTAGTCCCAGCTACTTGGGAGGCTGAGGCAGAAGGATCGCTTGAGCCCAGGAGTTTGAGGTTGCTGTGAGCTAGGCTGATGCCACGGCACTCTAGCCCGGGCAACGGAGTGAGACTCTGTCTCAAAAAAAAAAAAACAAAAAACAAACCAATAATACATTGTAATATATGTTATTACAATGATTAAGATTTTTCATAAACATGATCTCATTTGCATACTACAAATACTCAACAAAATAATCAGGGTATCATCTGAGCCATTCTCGAATGGTTATTATAGGAAATGAATGTGGAGAGAGTTCAAATTGCTTTCCTGGCAGATTGAAGGGCTACAATCAGACAGGCTTGTGAAGAATGCTCTGGAGAGGGACAAGACAGCAGGGAGGGAGCTACTGGAAATTAAACCAGGAGTGAAGTGATAAAAGCCTGAATTGAGGGAGTGGTACTAGAACTAGAAAAATGTCAACAGACATAAGATGGTGGCTTTGGTTAATGAACATGCTAAAAATGAAGACGCTATGAAATAAACAAAAGTGCCCCTGGGAAGGGTAACGCATTCGGCTCCTGTCAGACTCCGTATCTCAGCTTGAATTAGTTGATCAGATTCTCCCCTGACTTTGGTAAGTAGGAACAGGGAGAAAGTAGGGGCAGCTCTGTCCCCACATGTCTCACAGGCACTTAGTGTGTCACCTTGTAACTGCGTTCGTATATCTGTCTCCTCCACTAGAGTCTGACTTCCTGTACTGGAAAAATGGCAGTGCAGTAGTTCATTCATTTTTGTATGCCTAATACCTTGCAGAATGCTTCAATAAACACCTTTAGAATGAATGAGTGAGTGCTGGGCGAGGTGGCTCACACCTGTAATCCTAGCACTCTGGGAGGCCAAGGCGGGAGGATGGCTCAAGGTTAGGAGTTTGAAACCAGCCTGAGCAAGAGTGAGACCCTGTCTCTACTAAAAATAGAAAGAAATTAATTGGACAACTAAAAATATATAGAAAAAATTAGCCGGGCATGGTGGCGCATGCCTGTAGTCCCAACTACTCGGGAGGCTGAGGCAGAAGGATTGCTTGAGCCCAGGAGTTTGAGGTTGCTGTGAGCTAGGCTGACGCCACAGCACTCTAGCCCGGGCAACAGAGTGAGACTCTGTCTCATAAAAAAAAAAGAATGAATGAGTGAGTGAGCAGGTGGGGGCACCAACAAGGGGAGGAAAAAGGCATAAAAAGCAGAGGCTAAGGACTATGATGACAAGTGCCTGTGGCTTTACAGGTATCCCCGGGACAGCTTCATGAGCAGTCAGGTAAATCCAACCAAAAGTCATCTCTATAGACCAAAAACTTAAAGTGAGTGACTGTGACCACCAGGTCACTGCAGACAGCAGCCTTTTTCACATGTGGACTTTGTCACACGGAAATGCTGGGGAAATGGCAGGGATGATCTGAAATAACTTGTTCCACAGAATAGGTTTCTAGGCAGAAACCAGTGCTTCCCTCTCCATGGCCTGGCTCCACTGGGGCTCCAGAAGTCCTTTCCTGTAAGCTCCCAGATGGCGTTCCTGTCCTCCTCCCTGCTGCCCTCCCCATGCTACGTCACTGCCTGGCATGTAGCAGGGACCCCCAGAACACTTGCTGAATGAACAAGTCTGGCAATATCAGAAAGGTGGTAAGATAAGATGGAAAGACTCAAAAACCTCAGGCTGACCTGGGTCTCCTCTTAACGTGTCTATCAAGAAGTCCAGGTGCCCTGGAGTCACTTGACCAGCCATTCTCTTATTCCCCTGGAATAGAACTTTGACCAGGGGCTCCTAGATCAGTTTGTTTAAGTAAGTACTGTGAAATACTATGAGAGCTACAAAGTCAGATAACAGTCCCTGCCTTCCAGGAATTTATTTGCTCCATGAGGAGAGAAATGTCTTCCTGGTTAATGCTGAATTTGGGCTATGCCCTTTCTGCACCAAGCAAATGCCATTCTCATGCATGCAGCAAAAGTACGAAGATTTCCAGAAGCTAAACACCACTTTCTTATCATGGCTCAGTGGGCTTTTTAAAGGTACTTGTTGTGGGGTATATTTTGCACCCATCTCCTCTGTTGGTAACTTAGACACCTGCTTCCTGAAAATTCAGGGCCCTGGATATTTTGCCCACCCCTCACAACATCCCAGCTCACCTCCTCTTTGTTTGAGCACATGGTTTGACTATATAGGAAATATAATATAATTCTTGCCTTGAAAATCAGCTAGTGAATGCTCTGTGAGGACACAGCCATGATAAGGTGGAGGTAGCCTTTCTGAAAAGGGCTGATGTTTCAAGAAGAAGCTAAGACATTGAGCACATCCTAGACCTCAGTCTCTACGGAATACAACATGGGCAGTAAGTTGGCAAAGGAGAAGTCTTGCTCAGATATACTTCTTAGTAATGACCAGCACCCAGTTGGCTCTCTTCCCACTATAAATGTCAGGGAGGTACGGACAAGGCTTCTAGAGGACGAGGACAGAAGTTTAGGGGATTTGGCATTCAGACTTGGAGTTCTTCAATAGAGGATAAGTTCGTCTCTTAGAATGTCTGAAGTCTAGGAGTAAAGATCCCCACTGTGCAAGGAAACAGTCCTAAACATCCAATATCCTTCCCATCTGCTAAGGTAAGGCAAGAGATGACCTGTGGCTATTATGAGACAGATGGGAAGTAGAACAGGAGCCAGCTCATTTTATGAACATGTAAATTTAGATGTTCCTATTCATGGGGTCAAATTTTCTCCTCATTCCTTGCCACAAGCAGGCTAAGCTTTACACTGCTAGAATTGCAGATCCCTTTCCTCTCTCTGTTCAGATTCCATCCAAATGCCCTTGTGCAGGGTTCATGCAAATCTGCCACAGCATGGCACAGTGAAAACAGTATAAGCTTTGGGGTCAGATAGACCTGGGTTAAATGGTAGCTTTGAAAGCTACTTAAAAGCTCTGCAACCATAGACATAACAGCTACACTTATGTAGCACTTAAAACATGCCACGTACTATGTGCCCTACAGATATTAACTTATTTAATTTTCACCACTAACTCAAGAGGTTGTGAGCTGTCATTATCCCTATTTTATACATGGGGATGCTGAGGTATGGAAAGATTAAGTACCTTGTCTCTAGGTGAGATTTGAATTGACAGAGTCTGGCTCCAAAGCCAATGTCTTCCCGAGTAGCTGGGACTACAGGCATGTGCCACCATGCCCGGCTAATTTTTTCTATATATATATATTTTTTAGTTGGCCAATTAATTTATTTCTATTTTAAGTAGAGACGGGGTCTCACTCTTGATCAGGCTGGTTTTGAACTCCTGACCTTGAGCGATCTGCCCGCCTTGGCCTCCCAGAGTGCTAGGATTACAGGCGTGAGCCACTACACCCAGCCCAAAGCCAATGTCTTTAACCACTACTCTATGCTCTCTATAAGGCAAGTTACATCACCTCCATTCATTTCTTCAATGACCATCTCCTGAGCACCTACTATGTCCCCAGCACTGCACAAGATGCTGAAGATGCAGGCAGGAAGGACATGGTCCTGACCCTCCAGGCGTGACAGCCTAGCGGGGGACACGTCACAATACTGAATGCTGGTTGGAGCTGTGCACATAGTGCTATGGGAACCCAAAGACGGGGCAGTGAGGAGAGGCTTGCTGGAAGATGTGACCTCTGAGGCTTATGGGACCGGTGCAAGGTAGACCACGGGGCCACAGGCAGGGGAAGGTTGCTCCGGGTGGAGAAAGTAGTGAGTGCAAAGACAGCTGTGTGACGGTTCACGTGCGGAATAGGAAGCAGATGCGCACAGCCAGAACAGAGCACAGGGATGGGACAGTCACGTGGGATGAGGTTGGAGAGCCAGGCAAGGTCAGATCTCCAAGGGTCTTTTTACCATACTGCATTTAAAGTTGAACTTGAAAAAAAATGTCATTTTAGAAAACAGGTAGTGAATAAATTGGAAAATATAAAACTGAAGGCAAAGAGTCCATCTTGAAGGTGACTCAGTGAAGGTCATTAAGCAGGCAGCAGGGATAGAGAAGGTCAGAGTCAAAGGCATCCAGGAGGCAGAATCTCTAGGGCCAGGGCTGGCTGAACCTAAAGCAAAGGAAGAGAGAGGGACCAAGTGTGACTCGCAGTCCTGGCTCTGGACACTAAGTGGGGAATGGCCTCACTCAATCAGATAAGGCACGCAGGAGGCACAGCACGGAGTTTGAGGTGCCTGTGAAACATTCAAGGAGAGCTACTTCAGCTGGATGTGATGGTCTTTGGGGAAGAAAGAAGTCTGGTGGTAAGTTTGAGAGTCATCAGCGTCTAGGTGTGTGGAGTCCCTGGGCGTGAAGAGAACACCAGGGTCAGGGCGATGGGGGATGAAAGAGAGCCAAAGTCAGAACCAGTGTTCGCAGGACATACCCATGAGGAAGAAGAACCGATGACAGGGAGCAGGAAGGAGGAAATCTTCGAGAAGGGGGTGTCAAGAATGAGGATGTGCCATAGAACTGGGGAGTGGGCCTACCTCTACTTGTAGGTGGTCTACATGTTTAATTCCCCACCAGGACTGTGATCTAAGAGCAGGGTTGTGTCTGATTCATCTGATTTCCCCAAACAGCAGGCACTTGATATATAAGAAATAAGGAAATAGTAAGAGCCAATATTTATTGAGTGTGTACATGTGCCAAGCTCTAAACACTTTGTATGGGCTGAGTGCTCATGCCTGTAATCCCAGCACTTTGGGAGGCCAAGGCAGGAGGATCGTTTGAGCCTAGGAGTTTGAGGTTTCAGTGAGCTGAGATCATGCTCCTGTACTCCAGCCTAGGGCAACAAAACAGAACCCTGTCTCAAAAACAAACAAACAGAAGACAAACAAAACAATCCTACTTTGCATAGATAATCTCATTTAATCCTCACAACCATGATATTGGGTACATAATCTTTTTTAATGGAATATTATTCAGGCTTAAAAAGGAAAGAAACTCTGCACTTTGTGACAACCTAGATGAACCTGTGGACATTATGCTAAGGGAAATAAGCCAGTCACAGAAGGACAAATACTGCATGATTCCACTTATGTGAAGTATTCAAAATAGTCAAACTCATAGAACAGAGAATAGAATGGTGGTTCCCAAGGACTGTGGGGAGAGGGAAATGGGGAGTTGCCAATCAATAAGTATAAAGTTTTAGATATGCAAGATGAATCAGCTCTAGAGATTTGCTGTACAACATTGCACCTATAGTCAACAATAATGTACACTTAAAAATTTAAGAGGGTAGATATCATGGTAAGTGTTCTTAAAAAGTACCATACAATGCAATAAAAAGGTACATTCTCTTTTTATCTACATTTTATAGATGAGGAAAGTGAGGCGCAGAAAGTTAAGCAACATGTGTGAGGTCACACTGCTCATGAGTAGTAGGGCTTGATCTCAATCCCAGGCAGTCTAACTCCGGTGCCCTTGCTTTTAACTACTACTTGATGCTGCTCTCCAACCAATGAAAGATAACAGCTGAATCTATTATCCCTCCCAGGGATATCTAGATTTTAACAGAAAAAAAAAATTCTTAAACCTTTATGAATGGCTAATCTGACAGAATGATAAGCATCACTATTAGAACCGAGGGGAAATAATGGCGGGAGGTGTGCCTGAAAGCTTCTCATCTAAGCAGCCATTGTGGACACAGCCAGCCCTGCCCTACTCCCAGCCTCTTAGCTCAGTAGTGAGCAGCTGGGAGCTACCTGTGCTGGGACCAGACCACGTTTTGCTGGTGTCATGGATTTCTCCCCCCCCAGGGAGGGCTCTAGGTGGGAGCTGAAGAGCAGGAGGGGATATGCAAAGTGACCGATGGGGGTAAGGCAGTAGGTGCTGACTTCTAGGGCATTCATCAAGCTCACTAAGGCTGGGAGTACAATGCCTTCAGTGTTACAGGGTGACTGACTCACCACATTAAAACCATCAGCAGAGCCAAACTCGCCCATGGAGCACACACTGGCACTGTCAGTGGTGTGCAAGTAACAGGGGGGTCCTCTTACTTCAGTTTCTAGTGGCCTAGACCTAGTCAGTTACCTTGGGCAGTAGTTTTCAACCAGTGAGTCACAGTTAGTGGGTTGGTGGGGAAATGGATCTGAGCACAAAGTTAACCCTTTAATGTCACTCTAGAGCACCATGGTCCAATAGAAAACACAGAAATTGGCCGGGCGCGGTGGTTCACGCCTGTAATCCTAGCACTCTGGGAGGCCAAGGCGGGAGGATCGCTCGAGGTCAGGAGTTTGAGACCAGCCTGAGCAAGAGAGAGACCCCGTCTCTACTAAAAATAGAAAGAAATTAATTGGTCAACTAAAAACATATAGAAAAAATTAGCCAGGCATCGTGGTGCATGCCTGTAGTCCCAGCTACTCGGGAGGCTGAGGCAGAAGGATTGCTTGAGCCCAGGAATTTGAGGTTGCTGTGAGCTAGGCTGACGCCATGGCACTCTAGCCCAGGCAACAGAGTGAGACTCTGTCCCCCCCCAAAAAAGAAGAAAACACAGAAATAGAAATAGAATGCAACCCTCCATGGAATTTAAAATTTTCTAGTAGTCATGTCAAAAAGAGCAAAGAGAAACAGACGAAATTAATTTCAATGTATTTTTATTTAACACTAAATATGCAAAATATTATTTCAACTTGTGATCAATGTAAAAGTATTAACAAGATTTTTATTATACTAAGACTTCAAAATTCAGTCCTATACAGATTTCACTGGGCCTATGTAGGGATGCCGGAGATGGCTTTTTATAATACTAAGTCTTCAAAATCCAGCGTACTTTTTTCATTTATAGTGCATCTCCAGTCCAGTTAGCCACATTTCAAGTGCTCTGTTGCCACGTGTGGCTTAGTGGCTAATGCTGTTCTGGCCTGGAGTCTGAAGGACTGGGGTGGGGGGAAGCTCAGGCCCCTGCCACATAGCCAGTGGGATGGGGACATTCCAAGGGATGGAGCAGAAAGGGACACACCAGCTGGTAACCTGAGGCCCGTGTGCAATCAGCCCGCAAATCTGCAAGGCAAAGGATACCCCTGCACTTTCAAAAACCTCTCAGTCTATTACTTTGTATGACTTCTTTTCTGCCAGAATGCTCACCTTGATGTCCCATTTTACTCTCATTTTACCAAACACATCATCATTCACAGATATTTATTGAGAGTACAATATGTGTGAACTGTGCTAGATACTGGATCCAATAATTCCTTATGCATTTACATGCACTGCAGATTAGAAAGCTTTACACACAAACCAAAGATATAGGTGTGTTAATTATCTATTGCTCTGTAACAAATGACTGAGCAGCTTAAAATAACACACAATCATGTCATCATTTCTATGGGTCCGGAGTCCAGCTACAGCTTAGCGGGATCTTCTGCTTAGAATCTCATAAGGCTGTAGTAGTCAAGGTGTTGCTTGTTCTCATCTGGCGGCTCAGCTGGGGAAGAACAGGCTTCCCTGCTCGTGTGGTTGTTGGCAATATGGAGTTTCTTGTGATTGTAGGGCTGAGAGTTTCAGCTCCTTCCAGATATCCATCAGAGATCACCCACAACAGTTCCCTGTCACATGGCCCTCACCACAGGCAGTTTACAACACGGCAGCTTGCTTCTTCAAGGTCAGCAGTAGTAGTTTCTGTTTCTGTTTTGAGACAGGGTTTCACTCTTGTGCCCAGGCTAGAGTATAGTGTCATCATCATAGTTCACAGCAACCTCAAACTCCTGGGCTCAAGCGATCCTCCTGCCTCAGCCTTCCGAGTAGTCAGGATAGCAGGTGTGCACCACCACACCCAGATAATTTTTCTATTTTTTGCAGACATGGGGTCTCGCTATTTTGCTCAGGCTGGTCTTGAACTCCTGCCTCAGCCTCCCAGAGTGCTAAGTGTTAGGGTGGAAGGCTCGTAGGTGCTCACGGCATGGGTGGAGAAAGATTTCTCATGCAGAAATTAGGATAAAGTAAAAGAGTTTATTTTATCCTTTAGGAAAGAAAGAATGAGAGCAGTGGTTCTCGAATGGGGGCACTTTTGTTTCCCAGGAAACATTGGGCAATGTGTGAAGACAGCTTTGATTGTTACAATGTAAGAAGGGAGGAGGGTCATGGAGTGGGTCCAACCAGCATACGGTGCATAGAGGCCAGGGATGCCGCTGTACATCCCAAATGCACAGAACAGCCCCACAGCAAAGAATTACCTGGTCAGAAATGTCAGGCGTGCCGAGGTTGAGGAGCCCTGGTGTAGAGTTGGCAGACAGGAAGAGAGGAAGTCTTTTAGCAAAGGGGGTGTGTGTGTATGTGTGTGTGTGTGTGTGTTAGTGGGAGTTGTAAGCAGGTAGATGGAGGAACAATAGAAACACCAGGCTGCCACCCCACACTGTAATCTGGAGGCAGATGTGGAGGAAGATCTGTCTCCACCAACTAATGACAACCCATCTTCTGACACATGGGTAGCCAGCAACAACAAACGTTAAGAATTCCAAAGTTAGAATCTTAAAATTTTAGCACTGAAAGCATGCTTAGAGAGCTAGTCCAAACCCTTTGTATTACAGGTGTGGAAATTTCTCTCCCTAAAGAGAAGAAATTGATTCTTCAAGGCCATACAGATAGCTCAGTGGCAAAACCAGCTATAGAACCGGTGCCCCCAATTCACTGGCCAGTCCCATTTTTTCTGATTTATTTTTGACATCTAATAGTCCACTACCCTTTTGAACATCTCTTACTCACAGTGGTTCCTACTGAGTTGAAAACTACTCTGCAGCTCAGGGGTTTGCAAACTTTTTCTGTAAAGAACCAAAGAGTAGTTATTTTAGGCTTTGTAGGCCTTACAATTTCTGTCACACTCGGTTCTGCTGTTGTAGTGTGAAAGCGGCCATAGACCATACATAAATGAATGAGTGTAGCTGTGTTCCAGTGAAATTTATTTATAGCCACTGAATTTAATTTTATATAATTTTCATGTGTTAGAAAACAGGATCTCTTCTTTTAATTTTTTTCAACCATTTAAAAATGTAAAAATTAGGCCGGGCATGCTAACTCACACCTGTAATCCCAGCATTTTGGGAGCCTGAGGTAACAGGATCCTTTGAAGCCAGGAATTTAAGACCAGCCTGAGTGACATAGTGAGACACCATCTCTACAAAATAAAAAATAAATAAAAATGTAAAAATTATTCTTGGCTCTAGGCCATACAAAATGGGGAGGGGGGGCTGTCGCTGATACGCTACTACACTAATCCCTCCACTTTGCCTCCCCTCCCCCTTTATAATTATAAATCCCATTAGGGAGAAGAAAGTAGATCTCTGTTTTGGAAAAATTTTCAAAACCTCCTAAAAAGTACAATAAATTACAAACAACACATACAATAAAATCAAGTTTTTGTTCAGTGTAAAAGTTTTATATTTCTATATGTACATACAGGTACACATGAGTACAAAGATCTAGAAGGTATTCATAAAATTAATAACAGCAATTACTTGGGGGAGGGGAGGAGGCTTGAGGGGTCAAGGAAGGCCTTGCAGGGTCTCTATTTGTTTCATAATGAGAATATATTTATGTATTAGTCCTGTAACTTTTTAAGTTTTAAATTAAAAGAGTCTATGTGTATCTCATACTAGTTTAATAAATTTGCCTCACCACCACGAATAAAATCCATCCCTTCTTGCTGTCTCATCCGAGGGAATCGGAATCTCCCATAGCTGGAGAGATCCGGCTGCCGCCCTGCAAACTCACTTGGAAGCGGAGGCCCCAGGCCCTTAGGGGTTTCTAGTCATTTTCTGTTATGTTTTTTTGGGGAAATGCCCTTTCATCAAATTAAAAAACAAAACAAAACTTACTTCTTTCTGCCAGGATATTGGTGATCTAGGGCTCTTAGAAGATCTGACTTTGGAAACCCAAAGGACAAAGGAAACATAAAAAGCAGCAGGAGCCTGTCCCCTGGTGTCTGGGTCGCTGCTCTCGGAAACCTCCAGCACATGTGGTTTCAATCACAGCCTGGCGCCTTCCGCAGCCGGCCCCGTTGCAGAAGCCCCAGCAGTTCAGGGCGCCCAACTGACTTCTTTGTTTGCAAGGAGCTGGGCGCAGCCAGGGTGGCCGCCTTCGGGAGAGGTTTTACACTCAGCCTTCTCCTTTCTATAAAATTCCGGAAATCGCAGGGCAGCCCCAGGCGACAGGCTGCAGGCAGCCTGCTCCTGGGAGCTCAAGATCTCAGGGGACAGCCTAATCCCGAGACCTCTTGGCCAGCAGTGTCCAAAGCAAACACTGAGCATATGGCCCAGCGCTGGCCTCTGGTGAAACTGTTTATTCTTAGGAGATGGCCATCGCTCCTCTGGGACCCAGCCCACTCCATCAGCCTTTTCTTCTCTTTCACTCCCGGATCTCTCCCCTGCTCCTTCTAAATGGTATCCCTCCGAATTTGATACTACTTTGTGAACTTTAAGAAGGGTCTGCAAGGAAAATTCAGCATTCCATCGTGGTTTTCTAGAATAGATGGGTTGAATGGAAACTGATATGAGGAATTGGACCCATGAGGTTTACTTACCCAGTTTGGAATGATGGCAAACCCGTCAGTCTATGTTGGCAGCTAAGACCAAACACCGTTCGCCAGCCCATAAGTGAGATTCCATTTATGGTAAGTTACTAGCTAAGGGTATAGTTTGGGCCTACATTTCACAAGGTATTACTTAAAAGTAACAATCTAGGTTCCAGGCATGAAATGTTACACTTGAAATACAAACCTACAGAATCATCTTACTTCAAACAATCCAATACCTAGCCTGGACCCCCAAAATATCTATGACAGACACCCCATTCAGGATTTTGATTTTCACTGTCCCCTCTTGTGACATTAACTGTCAATACTTAGCCTTGACCATATGTACACATAGTGCATAAGCTCTATGAATCAGGGTTGCTTTTTTTTTTTTTTTTTTTTTTTTTACTTTTGAGAACATCACCACAAACCTTATAAAGAAGTTTGACAATTTTCTCAGGTATTTTGTTGTTCTGGAGGTGAATAAAGAAAAAGGAAAATTTCACAGGATCAAACCAGTTAATTTGCCTATTGCTGCTCTTGGATTTACTGCAGCTGGTGTCCATGAAACCAGGCCCTCCCCTTGCAGTGCATTTGCCCACTGCTGACAGAGCTCGTGTGCTGGAGTGCAAATCTGAATGCGAAAACTCCTGCTTAAAAACCCCATTGGCTCCTCTTTGCCTGTGCACCCAGGAACTCTAATCTCGTTAGTATGTTTTGTTAAAGAAAAAATTAATCATGATACTTGTTAAAGATGGTAAGAGGCTGGGTGTGGTGGCTCACGCCTGTAATCCTAGCACTCTGGGAGGCCAAGGCGGGAGGATCACTCAAGGTCAGGAGTTCGAAACCAGCCTGAGCAAGAGTGAGACCCCGTCTCTACTAAAAATAGAAAGAAATTAATTGGTCAACTAAAAATATATAGAAAAAATTAGCGGGGCATGGTAGCGCATGCCTGTAGTCCCAGCTACTCGGGAGGCTGAGGCAGAAGGATTGCTTGAGCCCAGGAGTTTGATGTTGCTGTGAGCTAGGCTGACACCACGGCACTCTAGCCCGGGCAACAGAGCGAGACACTGGCTCAAAAAAAAAAAAAAAAAAGAAAAAAGATGGTAAGAAAGACTATTCACAGAGAGTGTAGGAGAGACAAAAAATCTTTTCTTCCTACCTTTCTAGGTTCTCAGCTGGAGCTCTGTAACAAAAGACAGATTTACTAAGAGAAAAGCATACAAAATTTATTTACTATAAGGAAATGAAGACCCACAGAAATGGTGAGACCTGAGTGTTTTTATACTAGGATTGATGAAGAGTGGAAAGTCATGGAAAAGGGTATGAGCTAAGAGTAATAAACAGGAGGAAACTTTCCAAGGCCTGTTCATTTCAGATTCCGCTCATCCTCCCTCTGTCCTTGGAGATAAGGATGCTCCTTTCCTCCAGCTATAGGGAGGGCACTTCTCACATGAAGGTCTACTGACCTGCTTTAGGGAAAGGCCAGAGAGTCCTTCCTGTATCTGCTGCTTCTCAAATTCCTTCTGCTTAAAATATTCAATATCCCAAAGTGTCATAATTTGGGGTAGCATGTCCTGAATCCCATCAGTGGTGAGTATAATGGCATTTTGTAGTGGGGGAGAGAGAAGGGGCCCAACTCCAAATACAATAAGGAAAACTGGAGATTTATAGCCAAGGAACAGGATAGAGGGATCAGGATCATAGATGGAAAATTACTAAGAAGTATGGTAATTCTTTGCTAAACTGACCTAACAAGATTTTTGCTGAAAGCAGGCCAGGGAGATAAGGATCAAGGGTGATGAGACCAAGGGAGGGGGATTTTCACTAAACTGACTCAGTAGGATTCTTGCTAAAGCTGGATAAGCAGGCCAAGACAGAGCCCAAGCTTAGGCCTAGTGGAAAGGAGGACTCATAGGAGCCTGACTAGAGTCAGGTCAAGGAGAGAGTCTTTGTCTTCATGCGAGCTTTTCCTGATTTTGCCCTATCCTACTTTTCCAGCCTCTTTTCCAGTCATTAGATCCTGATGATTCTAAACTGAAGTCATTGGAAATGTCTCATCTTTCCCTGAACATATTTCCAGGTCATTCCAACAACTCTAGAATTCCTTAGTGGGCAATTATAACCTCAGAGCACAGAGAAATAAAAAAACACTGGGGAAACTACTATTCAGGAAGTAGCCATCTCCACACAGACTCTCCAGACAGCTTTCTGTATGTGACAATTGCCCAGAGTTATCATTCCTTTGCCGGTCCCCTTACTAGGGCTGCTGCCCACTCACTAGCAGTGTGCCCTGGCGTGGGACTGAATCAGCCTGGAGGAAGATAGATATCGTATCTATCTTTGCAATTGCTCCAAAAAAGCACTATTTGTGCTAGCAGAGGTCCTACCTCAGCACTTGGGTTCCTTTCTGCTCCTTCCTTAGAGGTTTCCTACATATCTGTGCTCCTTCCCCAGGGCTGTTACTTTCTGTTCACTTTTATACTCCTTACTATGACAGCTAAGATATATTTCATACCACGTGCTTCAAAACAAGTGTCACTGTATTTATTCCTTACAACAGCTATACGAAAAGGTACTATTAATATTAATATGCTTATTTTACAGATGATAAACTAGGTTTAGAAAAGTTAAGGATCTTATTTAAGGCCAACACAGTAAACTGGAGTCAGGACTCTAATTTGACCCAAGCCGGCTCAGGTAATCATTGTGTTTTCAAATCCAGTATTTTAAGAATTCAGAAAAGGTTAGTTTTGGACTTCCTTATTTTTTGTTATTGTTCATTTGTTTGTTTTGTTTTGCTCCTAATCTTAAATACATAGAATTAAACTAGGAGGAGTTAAAAATTCCCTCCAAGACCCAAAATATTCTTTTCCATAATTTTATTTTTTTCTAAACTCTGTGGCTACCCAGAAATATTTCTCAGTGGAACTGATGGGGCAAGTGAAGTTTCTGTACCCTTTATACTTGAGGGAAGAGAACAATGATCTCAAACTCAATGGTCAAACTATTTTGGGGGAAGGAAAAAAATGATCACCTAAATCCTATTTTGGAATGACGGATATTATTTTTGAAAACCATTTGGAGAAGAAAAACAAAGATCTTGCCATACACTTTTTATGCTGTGTGTGAATATCACACAAATGTGTGATGGTATTTAGAAGTAACTTTCAATGGAGTTTTAGATTTGTGAACTACTTTCAAACTCCTGAACTACTTTTTTTTCCTGGCTGTTTTCAACAGCTCAACCCTTACCATCGCAGGATCTTGCTCTACATGCCCGTACATTGTGCAGGATACGGGCATGACGAGGCTCACAATGGGGCCTGCAGGGAAGGTGGGCTTCTTTCCATCTGAGTGAACACATCATTTCTGTAAAAGGAAAGGATGATGACATTTTTATTCTCCCTCCTGACGTGTTTAAGCACCATCCAGCTCATACCATTTTTAATTCACACTACTTAGGTGATGAATAATTTTTCTTCCTTTTTAATTTCACCAAACCCTGCCCAGAGAGCAGGGCAAAGCTCCTGAGCCTCCATGCCCCTGGGGCTACCTCCCAGCACCTCCCAGGGATCTCTGAGAGCCCCTGAGTGAGGATGATGGAGACTGATCTTTGTCCATACAAGGGCCAGTTTGAGGCCCCTGGGCACTTACAGCCTTGGACTTCCCTGCACAGTCCTCAAGAGTCGGGTGTTTCAGAGAGATGAATACCGTCCAGTGTTCCCCAGCCCCGACCTTAGTTTTCTTTACCTCCTTTTCCCTTTCATACTTTAACACTTTCTCACCATCTGCATTCCTATGAAGAGAGGATTCCACTCAATCCTGCTTTCACATGCTCTTTTCTGGGTGTGGGCAGAGTCTTCTCTGCGGCTTAGTGGTTTTGAATGCTAAACAGAGCAGGAGACAAAATTCAATCCTTGGTTCTGCTAAGTTATATTTATTTCTCTAGTATTTCAGG
>CAUYPO010145684.1:0-12228 GCA_963574435.1 Cheirogaleus major
TGGAAGATAATTTTTCCACGGATGGGGGTGGGGGCCGGGGAGCAGCTTGGTCCCTAAAAGGTGGTTGGGGATCCCACAGTTTTAAGGGGATATATTCACTTAGGAGTAAAAACGCATTTTATTAAATGAAACAGGAACACTCTGGCCTAAGAATTATTGTATCCCTGGAAGGTGAATATTCACAGTTTATACCGAATATGAGTGACCCAAAATAGAGAGCTAAATGATTAAAAGTGGTAACCATGCTTGCTACTGGCAGATGGCAAATGGTTTGGCATTGTTGGACATTTGCCAATTCAGTCATTTTGAAAGTTTCACTTTAGCACAATTTTCCCAAAATCAAAATGCAGTTTGTTTTTTGGTGAGGAAGGGATAACATTTGGAGTAGGGAAAGGCTACAAAGAGCAATTGTTGGCAGATGTGTTTGTGTGATTTGCTGTTGTTTGTTTAATAACTCTGGGGCATTCACAGGCTATTTGAAACCTCTAAAAAACTAAGAGTCATAGACTTTAAAATTTGCCATAGTCCTGACAATGACAGAGAATTAATGTTTTGTTATATCTTTTTAGTTCTAAATTGCTTAATTGTTCTGAGCTTTCTCTTTCATTATACTGTATCACATTTTTTTCTGACCACAAAGGGCCCAACTTAAGACTTGAGAGTTACTTTTGGAGGCAGCCTAGCATAACACAACACCTGGCACCAATCCTAGGCATGCTCTCCTCTGATAAGGCAGAAATTTTTTCAGTGTCATATTAGGGCACTGACAGAAGAGCACTTTTAGGCAGGTACACAGTGAACATGTCTTGAGAACTATTATTCTATTTTTCAAAAACCCTCTGAAAAGGGAAAAGTGTTCAGATGATTAACAATAATTACAACAATCTCGTAAATGGTAAACTTTATCAAGACTGGGTTTAAGTTATGGCTAGATTGCAACACTGCACTGTGTGACTTGCTTCTATTTATATTTGTCTAAATCTTAGTTTGATTCTCCCCTGGAAAAGCTGAAGAAAAGATTAAATGAGAGAAGAATAAGAGCTCTAGGGTTTATTTTATGTGATTCCAGCCTCAGCTCAGTACTATTAGAGGCTTCTGTTCCAACGACAACTATACAAGTGCTATTACACTTTTTTCTTTGTATTTCTTTATTCTTTTAATTGACAAATAATAATTGCACACTTTGATTTCATCAATAGCTCAGGAGAGCAGCCCTGAAAAATCTGCACAGTTGCATGGATTTGGGACAAGAAGGAAGAGCCAGGCTGAGGGAACATGTTTCATTTTGTTACCATTGCCAATCAAAATCCTGGATGTTCATCACCACAGGTTGTGTGGCTCTCTTATTCCAACAATAAGAACATAAAGACTATTACTCCAACTAATGAAGCTGGTAGAGTATGGAGGTTTAAGTTTATCAAACTTGGCTACATTTCCTTTTAGATACAGCAGGATGAAAGGCCTAAAACATCTTTTGAGGATAACCAATATCACCCATCCCACAGAACAAAATATATATCAAGGATCCTTTGAATTGGTGAAAAATAAAATCTAATATTTTTTCAGTATTTTCAAAAATATCGACATTTCTTGAACACTGCAAGCCCACATACCCATGCTCTCTCTTTCATATGTCTCAATACACACAGCAGTAAATTCCAACTATTTTCAAGGAACTTCTAAGTGTCCAGTATCATCAAATTGCTCTTTAGGAAAAGCCTTCTCCATTACAAAAATAGCAGTCTTGCACAATCATTCAGCTCTATCTAAATTGTGTTATATTTACAAATGTTTTAACTGCAAAGATGGAATTTCTAATTGAAAAAGAACCTTATTTAGAAGAGCCTGGATTTTTGTACAGCTTTGCCAAATACAAGCTGTTCCGTAGAGGAATAATTGTGAGTCAGGTTGGAATAAAGTGAATCAAGATAGGAAAACCATACAAACATTACAATTCCAAAGAAAAATGCAACACTGGTCATACCAATGGTCCAAATGCCAAAGAGTTTTTGTCAGGGTCACCAATGGATGGCTCAGGGAAAACTGTGACAGCTGTCCTCCATAACAATGACCTATATATTTATAGAAACATAACCCTAACATCAATTTACCAAAACCCAATAGCAATATTTTATCAAAGAACTAATCTAAACTTGGTTTGATTTTATTTTCATTTTCTATTAGTCCCTATATAGTTACCATGCATTGTATTAAGTAGGAATGTCTTTTTTTTTTAAATCTGAAATTTCTTCCTTTGAGATTCAAAGCGGGTACACTCCCTAATTTTAGTCATTATGATTTTGGTGACGGAATCTAAGCGTACCCTTTCCTAATTTTCAGAGTTTTTCCTTATACTAATTTAGCCATTAAATTTCCAGATTAGAAAGCCCATATCTTTCACATTTAATTTTAGATTATTTTAAAGGGCCAGCGTTTCTCTAATTACTTCAGATAAAAATATTGGAAAATAAATAGAAAAATATTTTTTTTTGTAATAGCATAAAATCTCATATTATCCTCAGTTTTTAAGCAAGCTTTAAAAAGACAGGTTGTGGGTTAAGATTTTAAAAAATCAATAATCTAGGACGATGTACTAGACCAGGCAGAAAGCTTAAAAGGGCACAGGATTTCCCACACAAACATCTTGTTTGGGGTTCTCTATTAAAGGATATATTGAAATGCACTCAGATAAAATATAAGGTACAAGAGGAAATATATGATCTCAAAAGTTACTAGACTCTTCATCATATAGGGTTTACGAGAATAAAATTAACGTCTTCAACGGTACTCCAAAACAATGGCATCCAAGAGATTCTGGAGGGCTAAGGAAGTGAGTGTTCAGTTATCCTTATTTACTCAGAGGTACAGCAGATTTATCTAACCCAGTTGAAGCTTTTGGTTGTTTTTACAAGACACTGGGCATTCACCAATATTGCCACTACAAAAAGAAGATGGACTGTGGTAGATACCCTTTCATAGGAAAAACACAGCCATTACAAATGATATTGTATTTTAGCTGCCACTAGAGACATACCAGGAAAGCAACTATAAAGTAAGAGAATAAGGAGGCTATATCACGTTCTCTAAATATACTCTTGGGCCCATATCTATCCTTTTTCTTAACTTCAGAATCTTATAGGGGTACAAATGTTTAGGTTACAGATACTGCCTTTGCCCCACCAGAGTCAGAGCTACAAGCGTGTGGGAAAAGAACGCTTATTCAATAAATGGTGCTGGGAAAATTGGATAGCCACATGCAGAAGACTGAAACAGGGTATGCACATTTCACCTCTTTCAAACATCAACACATGGTGGATAACAGACTTAAACTAAGGCATGAAACCATAAGAATTCTAGAAGAAAACATTGGAAAAAACTCTTAGAGACATCGGCCTAGGGAAAGAATTTATGAACATCTCAAAAGCAATCACAGCATCAACAAAAATAAATAAATGGGATCTGATCAAATTAAAATCTTCTGCATAGCCAAAGAAACTATCTGAAGAGCAAACATACAACCTACAGAATGGGAGAAAATATTTGCATGCTATACATCTGATAAAGGGCTGATAACTAGAATCTATGTAGAACTCAGGAAAATCAGCAAAAACAAAACAAAACAAAAAAAAACACTCCATTAAAAAGTGGGCAAAGGACATAAACAGAAAATTTTCAAAAGAAAATAGAGAAATGGCCCAGAAACATATGAAAAAATGCTCAATATCTCTAATCATGAGGGAAATGCAAATCAAAACCACAAGGAGATATCACTTATCTCCAGTGAGAATGGCTTTTATCAAAAAGTCCCAAAACAACAAATGTTGGCGTGAATGCAGAAAGATAGGGACATTCATACATGGCTGGTGGGACTGCAAATTAATAAAACCTCTATGGAAATTAATATGGAGATACCTCAAAGAACTAAAAATAGAACTACCATTTGATCCAGCAATCCCATTACTGGGCATCTACTCAAAGAAAAAAAGACATTTTATAAAAAAGACATCTATACTCGAATGTTTATAGCAGCACAATTCACAATTGCAAAGATGTGGAAACAACCCAAATGCCCATCAATACATGAATGGATTAATAAAATGTAGTATATGTATACCATGGAGTATAGTAGTTCAGTCACAAAAAACAATGGCAACATAGCTGAGGCTCATTCTTCTAAGTGAAGTATCACAAGAATGGAAAAACAAGCACCACATATACTCACCATCAAATTGGTGCTACTTAATCAGCACTTATGTGCGCATATGGAAGTAACATTCATTGGGTGTAGGGCGGGTGGGAGGCGGAGGAGGGGATGGGTAAATTCACACCTAATGGGTGCAGTGCGCACTGTCTGAGGGATGGGCATGCATGTAGCTCTGACTCGGGCAGTGCAAAGGCAATATATGTAACTCAAACGTTTGTGCCCCTGTAATATTCTGAAGTTTTAAAAAAAGTGTTCCTATAAAAATAAATAAAATTGTTCAGCTCAAAATGTGTCCTAAAATAATGTACGTGTATTGGAATTTTGTATCCAAAAGTAAAATGGATGAGAATTTTATTATTCATTATTAATTCACTGCGGTTCAACTGAAGGTCTAAATTGGCACATCTTTATTTTGTGTTTATTAAATTATTTATTAATTCATGTTAATCATTAAATTATAAGAACACTGCCGATAAATTATATTGTTGGAAGCAGAAAATATTCCATTGAATTAGAGAACTTTTTCATAGCTTTTCATTAAGTTTCAATTATTTTATTACCCTACTATCACCTTTATTACTGAATGGAATAATGTATTGAAAAATCTTTTTGGAGAAATGACGCAAACCTGTACAAATTGTATTTTCAAATGAGATAGTTTCAATTTACTGTAGATTTCAATTGAAAAGTGAATTAAGTTTTATAAATGTGAACTTTTTAAGAAATTTCTCAAAGTGGGCAATTATTGCTTTTTCTGACAGAGGCAATTAGAATGAGCAAGCTGTGGCCTTATTTAACTCTGCATTCAGACAAGGACTACTGCGTCTTTAACAACACCCCTGAAAAATCCACATATTGATTTTATGGAAAAGGTATGGTGGCAATTCTAATTTTTGGCTTTGAACATGAGGTCCACTCTTCTTTCCACAATATACAAAGAGGTTTCTAATGGTTGAATTTAAGATACAAATAAGAGCTACAATGATGACATATGTATATAACATTTCATTTACTTTATAATACCAAGTTTACTTAATATGCTTTCATATATTTATTTTGTATTTAGATTAGTTTAGCCTAAGAAAACAAATGGGCTATCGTCTTGAATAGGAATGAAATTTTTGTTATTGTTTTGTTTATAAACAAAAAGAGGGTAAAATATTAACTTTGAAAGGTAGGAGCTATACTTTTATTTTTTAGATAGCATAGCCAAAGGATATTGGCTTATATCAGTTTCCTGTCTAAGTGGAACACGTTATAATATCACATATCCTTATAGGATTGAAGAAGTAAATGTAATAGACTTTTAGTTAAGTTTTGTTGACATCAGCATGAACCCTTGTTTCTCCACTGCAAAACTCTTTATGAAAATTGTATTGCTTGTCAGCCATAAACACTCTTTTTCACTTAAATTCATCATTCCCTCTGTTAATATTGTACATAGTGACTGAGAATTATTGCTGAAATATTTAAATATGCATGTCATCTAAGGGCTGTTAAACAGCAGACATTATTTCAAAATAAAAATAAGTATTTAATCTTCTTTGAAGAAATCAGCAGCAGATTCATTTGTAAAGTAGTGTTTTTGAACCCTAGCCCAAGAACTGAAACAATGGATAAAAAGAAAATGGTGTTATTCCTGTGTTAATATAAGAAAAAACTCAGTAATTTTCGAAATGAGTTTGTCTATCCATGAATGTTTTTGAGTCCATCTCACAACAATTAAATAAGCATAAGTTGGAAATATATGTATAATGGAGGGGCTTGAATATCTGTGGAACAAATTCTCAGACCACCTTTCATGGTATTAATTTTGCATACAGTTTGAAAGCAATTTGTAAATCAGAGCCGGAGTTAAGATAAGACAAAGATAGAACAAGTTTATTATATGCATTACTGGTTTTAAATGCACAATGAAATTGCTTACATTAACAATCCCATTGCTTTGATTTCTATAGCAGGAATTCTTGTGCTTTTTATTGATTAAGTTTTATATATTGATCTGGATGTTAATAGCATTTTTGTTCATTAAAAAGGTTTAATTTAATTACTCCAAGAAAGTCTAAATTCTGTTCTCCAAGTTTATTACCATTCTCAATTACATGCTCTGCACAGCTGTTAGAGTGACCTTTATAAAACATACAAAAAATCATGTTTCCCCAGCTAAAAATTCTCCAAGACCTCCCTATAGTCTTCCAGATAAAGTCCAAATTCCATAGCTTGGCCACAAAATAGTTCATGATCTGGCCTTTGGTATCTGACCTTTACTGCTTTAACAACCAACAGGGGTAAACTATGAAATCTCCCATGCTATTTTTGGCATTTGATCTAAACATTTCTCACCTTTTCCTGGACTGTTCTTATCCCTCCACCATCTTTGTTTCTTTCCTGAAATCTTGCCCTGACTCCCAACTTGATTCTGACTCTGCCTTTCAATCTTTGGAATTTTTAATGTCCTCTCCAGCATTTTGTAGTATCCTCTGTTTTGGATACATTTCACTCTTTGTGTTTTTCCAGTGATGAATACCTCAATATAACCCCTCACACTGGTTCTTGCCTTAAGATCCCCCTCACGACATTCACCTACAAGGAGCATTTAGATGCTATCTCTTTAGCCTCATCCTTCTAATTGCACCCCAAGTTTCAATTGCACAACCTGTCTTAACTACTTATTGAAATTTAAATTCTTTTTCTCACCTTTATTTTTTAGTCTTTGTTAATCTCAGTGTCTTGAAGTATTTTTCTTCCTTCTTTGCACAAGGCAACTTGATTGCCACATGAAATAATAACCTTCATAAGTAAACACCCATTTTGTTCATTCTTTCAACAAATACTTATTGAGCATTTATGTGTCATACACTCTTTTGGGGGATACTGCAGAAACCAAATTAATCAATTGCCAACACAATGAAGTTTATATTCCAACAATGTGTCAGACTTGTCATACTTCTAATTTAAATATGCTCTTAGATAGATTTATGAAAATAAATTCCATAGCAGATTTTAGAGTCTAATTGCTTCTGTCTTATCCCTTATTAATCTACATATAAGTAAAAATAACTTTATAATGTAGTATAAGTGATATATCTTATATTTCTCTATATCAATATATATTTTACAGTTGTGATTGGAATGAAGCTGAATATGATTAGACTTCACATAGAGCCTTTCCTAATGATATAACCCTAAGTATTAAAAAATCTACAATTCTAGGTCAGAATTTGCAAGTCCAAATGACAAAGTAAATGCTATTTATTCATGTAAAAACTTGCAAACTGTGATTATAAAAAGAAGGCTTAGTGACAGCCTTTAAAAATCAGAGGTTTCACATGAAAAACTGATATCTTAAATTCAATCCTTTAGGTTGTATTCTTCCCTCATATTAGACATGATAATGGAAGGAACAAAACACAAAGTAAAACAAAATATGTACTTTTCCTTGCTGTATAATTTCAGGATAATTTGGAAACTTTATTTTCACAAATCGAACACTCCATGTATGTCTGAAGTTCTTCAAAATCAATTTATATGGATTAAGGTACTTTTCTATCAAGAAGTATATACTTATTGATAGTTATTATGTTGTCTTTAGTTACCAACAAGTTGACATGAATAAATTTATAAGATGTTCCCCAATATGAAATTTGGAAGAGTGCATGCCCACTTAAAATAACGGAAGTGTAAAACGACAGTTTGTTTAATGGTTCTGTCTCATCGAATAGGTTCTTTCTCTCTGAAATTTCAACTTAGATCAACATTATCCAGTGAAAGCAAGAGGTTGTCTGATATTGAATTCTCTTATGAAATTATGGCCAGTATGTCAATATCTAATCCTTAAGCAACAAAGACATCAAAGACAGACAAGGAGGATTACAAAGATATACAAAGATATACAAGGAGGATTGAGTAAGACCAAGTTTCAAACCTATTTTATATCACTTATAAATCTGAGCACATTTGGCAAATTAGTTGCATGCTCAATACATTCACTCATGCAACAAATAGAAATTGAACACTTAAAATTATCAGGATCTGTCTAATTGAAGCTCATAGTCTCACAGAAAAAAAACAAACCAACATATCAGGATGACTTAGTACAGTTGTGATGAGTCTTATGACAGTAATGAATAATATTCTGATTGAAGATTAAAAGGAAAATAGCAGATTCTATGTCTTCATCTCTAAAATATGCTTAATAGATACAATATATCTACTTGATGGGGTCATACAAGGGCTTTAAAAAGTAATGTATATAATGCATGTTATTTTAGCATGTTTCACTTGGTAGGTACTTAAACATTTTAAATATAAAACAAAAATAATCAACAGAAATATGAGTATCAGTATAGGTAGAAAACATGAAATCATCAGTTAAGGACCAAAAGTTATGATTTGGGGGAGGGAAATTATTCGGTACATATTTGTACTCTACAGAAAAGATTTAAAACACCATCTCCATTTAACTCAGTTCTTTCAGTGTTAACTATGGAGGCTTCTTGTCATGGTCTTTAACACTAGGCACATCTCAGAGTTAGTATTTAAGGATAAAGTACTTAAGTGGAGAATATGAGAATGTTGGACCCATGAGGGGAAAGTTGAGAGGATAGAATACATAAATATGACTATAATTCACAGTAACTTAGGTTTTGCAGTAATAAAATACAATGTGAAAATCTTAGTGACTTAAAACAATAAAGATTCAATCAAGCCACATATCTATTAAGAGTTAGTTGGTCATGGCTCTGCCCTACATATTCTTTATCTGGGATATAAACTGAAAGGAAAAGAAATATCAGTTCTTAAAGCTTGTATGCCCAGAGGTGGCACACATCACTTCCTTTCACATTCCATTAGCTAAAGCAATCCATATGGTCAAGTCTTTTGTCCTTTCAGGTAGAATATAAAATTACCTCCAAAGGAGAGGAGAAAATCAGTATGGACAATATTAGTCTACCATGAAATTATAAAATAAATAACATTTTCAGGACACAAACTAACCAAATTCACCTCTTTTTATGAAGTACAGAATGTACTTTAATATATTTATTTCTACTTCTGTTGATTAAATATTTCTTTATGCTTTTAAAGGAGTTCAGAAAAAAATGAAATAAAACAGAACTTTTCTGATGTTGTTCTGGATCTACAAGGTACAAACATTCCATATGGCACCAGGATTGTTGCTTAATGTTTGGTGCATTGGGGATATTAGTGATTGACATTAGACATGACATATGCATATGACCTTGGGAAAATATTGTGAGTGTATTTGCAGAAGGTATAAAATCTTTTCCCGCTGATTTCCCATTATTATCTTCTCAAACCAGGAAGGCTGACTTATATTCATATTTTATAAATAAACATAGATTTGAATACTGGTTATAGAATAAATTCATTTGAGATTGTCAGTATGAGGATATGAGATGAATAAATTTAACTGAAATTAAAATTATTTAAGAAAATAGTAATAGAAAAAATGTAATCAGGATGAAATAAAATTTAACTATTAATTAGAAAATATATATTTCAAGATATTGAGAAAAATAAAATAAAAATATAGCTTTCCATAAATTTAGGAATACTATATTTTCAAATGTTTGGGGAACTAAAACTAAGTAATAAAAGCTAACTATAAACTGATCTGTTTTTAATTTCTACAGTTTATCTAATTACCTGAAATAGGTCCTTCTGCACATTCCTTGATTTCTTCATTTTCTCCATTTCTCATGTCTACTTCTATCCATTCTATCTCTTCTTGTTTTGAGCCGATCTGAAAGAAGATATGCCAGGTGTTCAGAGAGCCAAGAGCTAAATATGATTAAATATTCTGGAATATTTTATCTGAACTTAATTTTGTATAAGATACTTTTGATGTTTGAAAATTTATTTAATTGTATATATTAAGGAGAAATTTCAGAGGTAAAAGGAAATTCTGGTAAACATATCCACCAGGATCCTTAGTGAAGGCAGGTCAGGGTGATTGGATATCACCTAGAGGGTAGTGAGAGGTAAGGAATTTGACCAGAAATCGAAGCAGATATTGAGGACAGGGAAATCTCGCTAAATTGAGTTAGCAAGATCTTTGTTAAATCTGAGTGAGGGAGGCCAGAAAGGGATAGACACTGAAAGGCAAGGCCTAGAAGACTTAAAGATAGTTCAGTCAAAGGCAGGTGTTTGTCACTACAAGCATGCATCTAGAAATATTACCAAGTATAGATGCATAGAAAAACACTGAACGAAAATAAAAGAAAATGTTTAAAATGTTTTTAGTGGCTTTAATACTTTTTGTAGATTATTATTTTCCATAATATGTATGTGGGGCTAAAAAGGATTAAAACCTCTATAATACTTCGAATATGTACTAACATATCCAAAGAATTAAGTATATTTATGATAATATATAACGGTTACCAAATGAGCTTGCTTTATGCAAGCAATTTTAGAATATACAGGGTTCATTATCTGATATGTCATTAGTTGGCCTCTAATTTCTTCTACTGTCCATTCATTGTCCATTTTATTAAAAATCTCCCAAGGGGAGGAATGGAGGAAATGCTGCCTCTTTCCTTCAAAGCAGGATCAAGGAGCCATTGGGAAAGAAAGTTGTCCAGGCTAATTAACATAGCATTTTACATTAAGGATGGATTCCATGTAACCCAACTACCCTTATCTTATACACTCAAATCTGAATTTAAGGTGGTTTGATGTAAACAATCACCCCACCCCAAAGCCTTGGTCCAAAAGCCCCATAGGTTTCAGAGGAGCCAGCTTTCTTCAGAAGGTGGGAAGTGCATTGTAAAGTACAGAGGGAAACTTTCTGAAAAGTATCTTTCCTCATCACTCTATATTTTGCTCCTTATATAATAATTGCAGCTGCTCTCCTGATTACTTATATCTTATCCCAAACTTCTGTCAGGTGCTAGTGTTCTCTTTCCTTAGCTTTACAATCTCTCATATTTTCTTACTTAGAATAATCTTCTCTCTTCCTTTTTATCACCCTTAAAAGGATCCTCACTTTTTGTTATTACCAGGATCCCTCTTGTCCTTCCTTCCTTCCTACCCTCCTTTCTTCCCTTCTTTCTTCCTTCCTTCCTCCCTCTCTCTTTCTTTCTTTCTCCTTTCTTTCTTTCTTCCTTTCTTTTCTTTCTTCCTTTCTATCTCTCTTTCTTTCCTTCCCTCCCTCACTCCCTCCCTCTCTTCCTTCCTTCACGTCCCTCCTTCCCTCCCTCCTTCCATCCTTCCTTCCTTTTCATTTTTGAGACAGAGTCTCACTCTATTGCCCAGGCTGGAATGTAATGGCATCATCATACTCACTGCAACTCATACTCCTGAATTCAAGCAGGAGCCTCCCAAGTAGCTGGGACTACAGGGTTGCGCCAGCACACCTGGCTAATTTTTGAATTTTTTTGTAGAGACAAGGTTTTCTATGTTGCTCAGGCTGGTCATGAACTCATGGCCCCAGTAATCCTCCGGCTTTGGCCTCACAAAATACTAGGATTACAGGCGTGAGCCACCATGCCTGGCCCAGGATACTTTTCACAACACATATTGGGGTAAGACTAGTTAAAGAGAGCTAGGGCAAGTCTTTAGAATTTAATTTTTTTATGCTTAGGAAATAACAGAAGATAATTTCCTAGGTCTAAGACTACATGATTTTATCTTGACTCTTGAAATTAATCATACTTCTTTACTTTAGTTTTCTAAGAACCTCAGAGCTGAACTTGAAACCATTTTAATAATTGTAATAAGATGCTTGTTATTTCTCCTCTTCTTTAAATAAGAGTTTCCTAATTTACACCCTTATCTTATTTCTCTAAATTCACCATGTTCACTTTAGTCTTTTATAAACTGTTATAAAACTTTTATAAACTGTTTATAAAAGTGCCACTCCAGTGAACATCTGAATGATTAGAAAGTGAAACTGCCTTATTGCTGATATGGGGAAAGTTCTAGTGGTCTAAATAGAAAATGAAACTAACCACTATATTCCCTTAAACCAAAACCTAATCTAGAGTCAGACCCTTCCT
>CAUYPO010145685.1:0-17739 GCA_963574435.1 Cheirogaleus major
ATCACATTTTTTTTTTCTTTTGGGACAGTTTCACTCTGTTGCCAGGCTAAAGTGCCGTGGCTTCAGCCTAGCTCACAGCAACCTCAAACTCCTGGGCTCAAGCGATCCTTCTGCCTCAGCCTCCTGAGTAGCTGGGACTACAGGCATGCGCCACCATGCCCGGCTAATTTTTTCTATATATTTTTAGTTGTCCAGCTAATTTCTTTCTATTTTTTAGTAGACACAGAGTCTCGCTCTTGCTCAGGCTGGTTTTGAATTCCTGACCTTGAGCCATCCACCAGCCTCCGCGGCCTCCCAGAGTGCTAGAATTACAGGTGTAAGCCACCACGCCCAGCTGAGATCACATTTTTTAATGAAACAAAATTATTTCATTTTAAGAAATTAGAGAATATCGTTATGGGGCAATAGGGAAAAAACTTATTTCTGTGAAGGAATTTTGAAACTAGCCAATTTCCTATATACATATAGAGGTTGAATGAGTTAAAAGTCACATTGTATAAACATTACAGAGCAGTTTTTCAAATTATATCTTAGTTTCAGAAAATTATTCATTTAATCAGGGTGTTTGTTTCCAATATGAATCTCTCTTTCTTCTCCCAAAATATTAGTGTTTTTCAAATAGAAATTATTTAATCGTTAATCAGAAATATTTGTTTTAGAACTAAGGAGATAATTAAATATTTGCTTAAATACTTAAGCAACCTGACTTATATATATAACTCATACTTATTCTTGTTGCCCATGAACTCTCAAGATACTAAATATACCTGCTCATTATGTTTTCAAAAACATTTGTATTATTGGACTAGCTGAAACTATTTTAACTATGCTTGCAGAGATTTCATGGCAGCCAGAATGCACCTGAGGAAACATTTTTAAAATAAATGAAATTATAATGAGAAAAAGAAGCAGGTGGTATCTTCTAGTCCTCCCTACTGTCTTAAGAAAATTTACTAGTATAAATATGCCATTTTCAAAAATCTATAGGAATGTAAACTACAACTCTTTGGTGCAATATGTACCTCTTCTTTAAACTGTCATAGTAGAATATTTCATGGAGTTGTGCTTGAATCAGACTTTGAGCCTGATAATTATTATAACTGTACGTTGAACAATCTTTCAGAATCTTAGTCTCTGTTTCTTCATCAGTACAATGGAAGTTATTGTTCCTGAAATGATTATAGAAGCACCTTAGAAAGCATTATTTTTATCTTTTTAAAAATGGAGCTGTATACATCACCCTGTGTTTTAGCCCTAACTTCATTATAAACAAGGGAGTAGACTTGAACAAATAACCTCCCTGAGCAATAACTGGTCTTTAGCAATAATTGGTATATAATAACAATAACGATAACATCTACAGGGTTCAGATGAGAATAAAATGAGATTATGTCATTAAAAAGTGTTTGGGCCTGACACAGTGGCTCACGTCCATAATCCTAGCACTCCGGGAGGCCGAGGAGAGAGGATTGCTTGAGCTCAGGAGTTAAAGACCAGCCTGAGCAAGAGTGAGACCCTCGTCTCTACTAAAAATAGAAAAATTAGCTGGGCATAAAAGCACGTGCCTATAGTCCCAGCTACTTGGGAGGCTGAGGCAGAAGGATCGCTTAAGCCCAGGAGTTTGAGGTTGCTGTGAGCTAACCTTTACACCACAACACTCTAGCTTGGGTGACAGAGTGAGACTCTGTCTCAAAAAAAAAAAAGTGTTATTCGACTGTAAGTATAAAGCTAGGTAGATGAGTGGATAGATGGATAGATACAGAAAGAGAGACAGACAACAGGGAGGGATATGATGCTGTGGGAACACAATTTGTACTCTCAGAAATTCCTAGTATTGTAGAAGACACAGTCTAGATACACAAATAACTGTAGCACTTGGAAAACTATAACTGCCAAAAAAGTAGTATATGGCAACACTTAATGTTGCTGGTTTCTTCTCAGCCATTCAAGCATCCTCATCTGACCAACTTGTCCTTCAGAAAAATAAATATTACCAGTTAGCATTATTAGATACAAGCAGGACTAGCTACTTAATTTGTGGGACTTGGTACAGAATAAAACTGCAGGTCTCTTTGTTAAAATTATTAGGAATTTCAAAACAGTGACAGCTGAGCACTATGCCAAGTGCAGGGGCCCTATTAGGCACAGAGCCCTGAGCAACTGCACAAATCACATACCCATGAAGCCAGTCAGGGTACAAGCAAGAAACTGACTCTGGCTCATTCTAGCAGAAATTATTAAATTTCCAAGAAGGTTGACATACAAAGCTCAAAGCTGCACAAAAAAATAAATAAATGTTCAAAATTATAGCATGTACTAGTCTATAGACAAAATTATTGCCACTGCCATGAAGTATTTCATGCTATAGCTTGTTTTGCTGACATCATAAACCTGGGAATTTAAATTTGTGGAAGATGTTTTATTTTGTTTACTTTTTAAAGAGAGACAGAGTCTCACTCTGTCACCCAAGCTGGAGTGCAGTAGCATCATCATAGCTCACTGCAAACTTGAACTCCTTAGCTCAAGCGATCTTCCCACCCCAGCCTCCTGAGTAGCTGGGATTATAGGCGTGCACCACCATATCCGGCTAAATTTTTTTTTAGAGACTGGATCTCGCTATGTTGTCCAGGCTGGTCTGGAACTCCTAGATTTAAGTGATCCTCTCGCCTACCCATCTGGGTTAGGGTTTTAGTGCAGTGGCAGGTGCAATCATAACTCACTGCAACCTCAAACTCCTGGGCTCAAGTGATCCTCCTGCCTCAGCCTCATGAGTTGCTGGGACTACAGGTGTGCACCACGAGGCCCAGCAGATTTTTCTATATTTTGTAGAGATGGAGTCTTGCTCTTTCTTGCTCAGGTTGGTCTTGAACTCCTGACAAGCAATCCTCCTGGCTCAGCCTCCTAAAGTGCTATGATTACAGGCATGAGTCACTGCGCCCAGCCACAGTTCATAATTCTTTAAGGTAGGGTGCAAATAAGGCAAATGAGGAATAGCTATGTTCAGGACAGCTTAGACACTTAGATTATATCGAAAGAAAATTTATATTCTATGTTTTTTTTTGTTTGTTTGCAAGTGAGGAAATCTAACTTGGTCTTCTTTAAACAAAAAGTGGATTTATTGGCCTGCGTAGCTGGAGTGAGGAGAGACTGTCACCAGCCACAGCTAACTCAAAGATGAAACAGAATTATCCTACTATTTCCCCATCGCTTGGCTTCATATGTGTTGACTATTTGGCCTGGTTTGGTTAAAGTGCACAATCCTAAACCCTGGGGGTCTTCGCCACTCCGGTGTGTTCTCCACAGATCACCTTCATAAGCATCATCCGTGAGCTTGTTAAAAATGCAGACTCTCAGGTGTACCCACATCTACTGAATCATTGGAATCACAATCCACATATTAAAAGACTCCCTAAGTGACTGGTGTGCACATTACAGTTTGAAAGTGTCTGCAGCAGACCACTGTGGCTAGAAAAAGGGTTTTTTGTAATGGTGGGGCCTGGATCTCATTGGCATTAAAATGATTATAGGGGCAGCCTCATCAGAATCATATAATTGGAGTGAGAGACCATAATTTGGATGAAGCATATGGGCAGATGGTGAAAAACAATGCATTATCTTGGTAACTGGAAAATTATGACTTTGGTCAAAAAAACAAAGGCGTTGGTAAGATCAACCTTATTTCTTAGAAAATACTGAAAACAAATTGGGAACTTTCAAGATGGTTTCTAATGGAAAAAAAGAGAGTGCCTGTTTATATTTTATGTATTATACATGTCTGTTAATTATCAGCATCTATTTTATAAGATAAACTTGCAAGTTTGGGGGCAAAACAAACCAGTATACCAAACTTCTTTTTTTTTTTTTTTTTTCTGAGACAGAGTCTCACTCGGTTGCCCGGGCTAGAGTGCCGTAGCATCAGCCTAGCTTACAGCAACCTCCAACTCCTGGGCTCAAGCGATCCTCCTGCCTCAGCCTCCCGAGTAACTGGGACTACAGGCATGCGCCACCATGCCCAGCTAATATTTTCTATATATGTTTTTAGTTGGCCAATTCATTTCTTTCTATTTTTTTAGTAGAGACAGGGTCTCACTCTTGCTCAGGCTGGTTTCGAACTCCTGACCTTGAGCGATCAGCCCGCCTCGGCCTTCCAGAATGCTAGGATTACAGGCGTGAGCCACTGTGCCTGGCCCCAAACTTCTTAACTTTGATATGTACCTGAGAAAACTGTTATTTTTCTAATGAACTTTCGCAATCATTATTGGCTGTCTAGCATGTGGCCACTACTTATTTTGGAGGAATTCCTTGTTTTTTGTGACCTGCTGGTAGGCAGGGCCCACCCTCTACTATATGAGGAAGATAACAGTTACTTACTTTCCTGGTGTTCCTTGACAGTAGAAGAATGGGCACATGGCTTAGGCTGTATCAATCAGATGTTTCTACCCAGGAACTGAATCAGAAGTTAGTGACTCACATAAATGCAGGCATTACACAGAATTTTCTCTTTAGCACTGATAATGGTTGCAATAAAATTAAATTCTTGGCCAAGTGTGGTGGCTCACACTTGTAAGCCCAGTACTTTGGGAGGCAGAAGTGGGAGGATCACTTAAGTCTAGGAGTTCAAGACTAGCCTGGACAACATAGTGAGACCCTGTCTCTAAAAAAAAAAAAAAAAAATTTAGCCGGATATGGTGGTACATGCCTATAATCTCAGCTACTCAGGGGGCTGAAGTGGGAGGATTGCTTGAGCTAAGGAGTTCAAGGTTGCAGTGAGCTATGATGATGCTACTGCACTCTAGCTTGGGTGACAGAGCAAGACTCTGTCTCTCTTAAAAAAGTAAACAAAATAAAACATCTTCCACAAATCTAAATTCTCGGCTTTATGGTGTCAGCAAAACAAGCTATTGCATGAAATACTTCATGGCAGTGGCAATGATATCGTCAATAGATTAGTACATGCTGTAATTTTGAGCGTTGGTTCTTTCTGTGCAGCTTTGAACTTGTCTGTCTCAAAAAAAAGTATGAATTGTGACTCATGATTATAAGAAATAACTAGGAACAAATATAAAATTTCCAAATTACTTCTTACACATTTGAAATTCACTTTTTTTAATTATATAAGTCATTATCTAAGTAAAGCTAATATGTTATCTTTTAAGGTTTCTCTCTGATCAATTGAGTGAAAAATGGTATTCATTAGAAAATTTTATTCCCACTCTTCTAGCTTCCTGTAAATGTTTATCTCTTGACTTCTCTATAAGTGAGTATATCTCTCGAACCAGGAAAACCCAACTTCAATTTGTGGGGTACAGATGTTCGTGGCACTAACCTACTATTCAAAATGACATGCAGTTGGGTCCATGATCCTAAAATTCCACCAAGTTTCTACATACTACACTTATCCATAAAAGTGTAAACTAATTGTTTTTAATTAACATTAAAGATAAGCTGAGATCATTTTGCATTTTTAAAATTAGCATCTCCGTTAACTCCATTGTCAAATCAGTCCTCCTCTATTCATAGGGCATGAATTATTAATCATCCTTGGAGAATAGATTGGTGACAATTTTGAAGACAAGGTGAAGTAAACTCTTGGAGAAGTCTCCCTAGTAAAAAATGACTCCTTGTTCTGAGAGGTGATGAAGACACAAATAGAATAGATATTCTCATGAAAAGTACAAATAGAGTAATTAGCAAATCCATGGTTGTTATCCTTTTGTTAAAGCAATTCATTTTTAGTCCAAGCAACAACAGTTTATTAAAGCCTTCACTTTGTGAGGCGAGGATAAATCAAGACAGTGGAACTTTACCAGGTCAGCTCTACCTCAGGGCTTTCAGATGCTTCCTCCTAGAGGCCTTGCCTGGTCCCTTAAGCCCAGGTGAGATGCTTTGCAAGGGCTCCCCTGGCATCCCCTACTCCCCTCATCATCCTCTGAGCCACACCACACCTATTTGGTTTTCTGAATCCCTCCCTAGCCCTCCCCACATCCCTCCACTCAGTTAAGTGTTTTGCAGAAAGTTAGTGTTCTAAATATTCATCTAATAGATGGACAAGAAAGTTAGAAGATGCTGCATTATAAACCAATTTAATTTATAATGTGAGGTACACCTTATGCTTTCAAGTTGCTTGCATAGTGCTAATGCACTGTGCTTTGAGAAAATTGTATACTTCATTAGTTTTTTTTTAATGTATTAACATGAAGAGTTTTTTGTTTTTTGGGTGTTTTTTTTTTTTGTCCTACATTAAATAAAGCTACCCAATGCTGCTGAATTTGGCTTTAAAAGTTGTTGGTGTTATGCTTGCATTAAAAAAACCTTCAAGTTCAAAGCCATAACCAAGAATTTAATAGTATCAATGAAATAAAGAACAGGTTAAGTACCTTTCAAACACTTTAATACGAAGAAACTTGTGTTGCAGTTTTTTCTGCCATTGAATTATTAAATATATCAATAACTACCACTAGAGGGTGCTTTGCCTCTTCTTATTTCCACTAAACATACTGCCTTCATATATTGCTATGTCCAAAGCGAATATTTCCATTCTTTGTTGTATGTGTTAGTTTATTCTCAAATGTTATATTATCCCTTACGCATTTGATATCCATAAGCCAATAATTTCATTCATGTGTATTGAATATTAGTCAATTTACACACAAAGAAATAATTTCCTTTATGGAGGTAAATTCAAAATGTAATTTCTTTTTTCCATTTTCATGGCTCCCCCAACATAATAAGAAAAAAAAACTGTTTAGTATCAAAAGTAGGAAGATTTTCCATTCCAAAAACAGACAATAATTACTGTATATGCCTAAAAAATGAAAGGAAAAAAAAGATTTAGCAACTATCTTTTACTTAATTAATGCTGAGGACCCCAAACTTTGTCAGTGCACCAAACACTTTGTGTCTCAGTAACTTTTTCACCATGTCCCAAGCCGAAAAAAACCAAACAAACACCCAAAGTTCTGTTTATTAAGTATTTAGGTTTAAGCGACTTAACTAGTATTTAGGTTCTAATGACTTACTAACTGTTTGAAAAATTACACATAAATGAAAAGAAAAAATAATATTTCTATTTCACTGACTCTATTAGTTATCTATTGCTGTATAACAAGTTACCCCCAAAATTTAGTGGCTTAAACACCAAGTATTTATTATCTCACAGTTTCTGAGGGTCAGGAACCTGGGAGAGGCTTGGCCAGGTGACTGTGGCTTGGGCTCTCTCCTGAGATTGCTGTTAGGCTGGGGACGCATTCACCGGAAGGCTTGACTGAGGCTGGAGGATCTATTTCTACTATGGTTATGTAAACTAAAATAAAATCTTAAGCCCCCCAACTGACTGAATGGATCCCCTATCGGCCAAGGGGACTCTAGAAATACCCTAAAGCTGAGTTGCTGGCCATGAGAAGGGAGGTCAGACATGCCTTGTCATGCTCCCCTCCCTTCTAGGAGATATCCTTTGTAACTCATTAACAGGCCTAAGGCTATGCAAGACAAACCTTAGACCTCACCTGTAGGCCATCAATTCCCAAGGCTTGTCTCTGATTAACAGACTTCCTATCTTAAAACATTCTAAGCCTTTAGACAAAGTTTCATTTTTTTATCCAATTATAAATCAAAGAATCTTTACACCCACCAATAACCTGTACTTCTCCACTTTGAGATGTCCTGCCTTTTGGGGCCAAACCAATGTATGCCTTACATGTATTGGATTTATCACTTTATGAGTAATTTCTATCTCCCTGGAATGTATAGAACCAAACCTAACCATGATGAGACCACTGTCTCAAGGCTTCTTGGGTGTGGCATATTCGGCTCAGAATAAATCTTCTTTAAATTATTTTAGAGAGTTTGGCTTCTTTTCCATTGACAGTTTATTGATGTGGCTATTGGCCAGAGGCCTCAGTTCCCAGCTGGCTTGTGGGAAACGGGCTTAATTCCCCTCCACAGGACTGTTTGAGCTTCATCACAGCATGGCAGCTGGCTTCCCCAACATTGACTGATCAAAGGGAGAAAGCAAAGAGGAGAATGCAACACCTTTTATGACCTAGATTTGTGAGTCACACATTGTCACTTCTACCACATTTTATTGTTTAGAAACTAAGTCCAGCCCATACTCAAAGAGGGAGGAATTGGGATCCATCTCTTAAAGGCAAGATCATCAAAGAAATCTGGATACATATTTAAACCACCACACTTACCAGTGAGGTACATGCACCTGCTGACAGTAGGTACCCAAACTTTGGAATCAAAGTAGCCACCACCACCCTCATTTCCTGTTCCACATTTATTTTCATGTGGTATCTGCTTTTTATCACAGCAACCACTGAAAACTCAGCTTCACAAAGATATATCTTCTATAAAAGCAATGTAGCATAATCTAAGGTTGAAACTACTTTGAGCTACTTTTAGCTAGAAGGTCACTCAGTGGGCAATAGATGTTGCTTGTTTCCCTTGAAAAATGTAAACATGTCACATGACCCCAATGAGTTGGGCTGCCTCTGTGCACAATTTGGGAACCACAGGCTCAATAAACTTTTTCTCAGAGATAAAAATTAAGGTATAAAGTAAGAAGCCTTTCTAGATATATCAACAATTTCTTTATTATTCATACTCTGGGGAAATTAGAAAATAAAAATGAGGAGATTATATCCATCTATGGCATGGAAATAAAAGTTTTACTTCTGTATAAATGCTTATTTGATATAAAGATATCCTAAAGGTTGGACATTTTTCTTTTACCCATTTTAACCAAACAACAGCTGCATATGAAGAAAAAAGAATACAAGAATGAAAAAATACAATTTAAAAGTTCAGTTGGAAAAAAAATCAGTATCCACAAAAAGTAACTCTTTCCTTTTTATATTAAAAAAAAAATTTTCTTACCACCTGGAAGATCAGTCAACAACAACAAAAATCTTCTTCTAACTCTCCCTTTCCAATACAGTGGTATTTTAGTGTTGGCCTGGAGCCTGTGCCAAATGATTACACAGTACAATTACTTCCTCATTCACAGGAAGTTAATCTTCAATAAAAAGTTCCTCTTCTGCTGAAGGCTCAGGGTAAAAATCTTTAATTTAATAAATAAAAAATAAAAACAATAAAAAGAAAGCTCAGGTAATAAAAGGTTTTCCTGTTAATTGCAGCTGGTGAAAAACAAAAAAACATACTTCTCTTTGCTCCTTGCTGAAACTCTACTAAAATAACAAAAGTGATTTTTAAAGGGCACAATCCCACAAAAACAAAGAGAATAAAAGAGGTGATTATAAAAGATGATTATTGTCCACAAAATATTGGAAGATGGAAAGCTTATAACCAAGTGGTAAATGACTTAGTGCTCAGTTTTCTTTGCTCTGCTAAGTATCTGAAGAAGAAAAATGCCTATTAGAAGCAAGTTGATTCATGCCACAGAAACTCAGAAAATTTCTATCAGTGGAAGAACCACGGGCCTCTGAAGCCACTGAGTTTGAACGTAGGACTGAAAACAGGAGAATTGGTTAAAAGTCTGACAAAGGAATTAATAGACTCTTTGGTCCCCTCCCACTGTCCATGCAAGCAGGTGACTACATGTCACAGAAGATAGCAAGTTCCCTATTGGTAACACAGATGTTCAATGAGTCTATTTTGGGCAGAGTGAGATTTCTAGTCTTCTTCCCATACTGGGCCCTGAAAACACTGACTGTTGGGCTTATGGTCCATCACATGAGATAGTGGAAGAGTCCTCTAGGGAAACTGTCCAACCCTATAAATATCGACAGCCAGAAACCCCACAAGACAGCCAGCTCTTACCTGAGCAATCTACAATAAAAGCCAGCACTTCATAAGCTTAACACACACGTAGATCTTTCAATCAGCAGTTTAGTGCCCCGCGCTTCTAAAAAATATTAATAATTTATTTTGGAATAACTTACATAAAACTTCCAGATCAGAACAAACAATTCCCATATGCCTTTCACTCAAATTCCCCAAATGTTAACATTTTTCTGAATATGCATGATCTCTCTCTCTCTCTCTTTCTCTATGTATGTGTAAGGGGAAGTAATATACCTATTATCATTCATTGTACTCTGAACCTTTTAAAGGAAAGCTTCAGACATGATGTTTCATCACTCTTAAATAATCCAGTGTGTCTTTTCCCAAAACAAGGACACTCTCCCATTCAAATTTTACCCACTGTCCAAAACAATCTCTTTTCCCTTTCTGGTCCAGGATTATTCTAAGGACAATGTATTGCATTTAGTTCTTATGTCTTTTCAGACTCATTCAACCTAAAACAGTATTTCTGTCTTTGATGCCCTTAACAGTTTGTAATGAGTACAGATGTCACATTCTATATGATGACCCTGATAATGTTTCTTTTTTTGTTTGTTTTGTTTTCTATTTTTTGTTGTTGTTGTTTCAAAAACAAAAATAAAAAACAAGTATCAAGCCTGAGAAATTTTAAGAAGTACAAGAAAAGTACAAGAATGGAAGTGAAGCCAGAGTTGACTATGGTAAAGAACTGGCAAGGGTCTGAGATTTTATCCTACTTGCAAGCCAGTAAGTTAGCCTGCAGTTATTTCATGGATGCTGGGAAAAGACATGAGACTCCTGGGTCCAAAACAGAAGATTTTATTACTTACAAACAGCAAGCATCATGACGTTCATAGTCGCTCTGGTTGCCTTTGTCCCTCAAGTCTCATGGAGGTGACAAAGAGTAGCCCAGGTGGATGCTGCATATGCAATGGGTTTGTATCACAGCTAAGGAACCCTGAGCTTGAGGAATCCCAATCTTTTATAATGGGCTGAAAGCAAACCTACATGACTTTTGCCACAAAGGAAGACATATCTTTATCATACTGAATAGTAAACACGGCTGTTTTCTTCTCCGAAGAGAGGCATTATCACTATAGTCCAAGGCTGTTCACCATACTTACGTCCTTGAAATAGCAGTATGGAACAAAAGCTGTCAGTGTCTCTGCTCTGTCCAAAAATGTCCAAAAATGCAAATGAGCCATGGAGAATTGTTGCCCAACCACTATGTAACTCACCTCTGAAAATAATTACACAGTCATAATAGGGTAAATTCTAGATGTTGACTTAACCAAAAATTGTGACTAAATATATTGAGAATGTGGAGAAACTGAAAGAGTGTGTTGGGGAAGGTGGATGGGCATAAAAGATAGTAAATCCTATATTCTATAGTAGGAAATAAATAGATAGCATTGAAAATAGAAAATCAAGAAAGAGAAGTAAAGGTATGTTATTTTTAAGATATGGGAAGATAACTAAAAGCATTGAATGTGGTATTGTCTCTTAGGTGTAGTTTCCATGAGGTGGGAAAGTTGAAACAAGTAACTCCTTTTTCTCATCATAAGCTATTTGACATTTTAAATTATACACATGATTATCTTCATAAAAATTAAAATATAATTTGAAAAAAGAGAGAGAGAAATAGAAAGATTCTGGGGCACAATAGTTTTATTATAATCATTAGGTATGGCTTGAAGAAATCTGCCTCAAATATCTCTGAAGACCTAGTGGGAATATAGCCACCTCAGTTTTTGAAATGGTGGTTTTAGCTCCCTTATCTTAAGGAACAGATATTCACTGGCAGTCTGTAGGACAACACCCTCAGCCTGGGTAAGTATGATTGGATTTCCACTCTAGTATTCACTGGGCTCAATGACTACATGTCCTTCTCAAAGGACGTTGGAAGAGAGAAAATAACCTCACTGCTAGTGTGCTGTCTGTAATAATCTCGCCCAGCTGCTCTGCGCTGTATTCACAACAAAGGAAGCTTGACTGTGTGCAGCCTTCCAGGCTGTTAACTCTCAGGAGCCCATCCATCTACACCAGACAATATGAATAGGAACAAGGCTTGGGGTGGGGGTGGAGAAAAGATAGTGAAAAAGGAAAAACGCTAATATATTTCAATTTTATAAAGAGTCAAGTGTTATGGTATTTCATTTAATCTTTTCTTCCAAGAATATTTTATTTAAAAAAATAAAGATAAAAAAATCATGGGCTGAGCATGGTGGTTCATGCCTGTGATCCCAGGACTTTGGAAGACTGAGGCAAGAGGATTGCTAAACGCCAGGAGTTTGAGACCAGTCTGGGCAACATAGTGAGACCCCATCTCTACAAAAAAAAAAAGATAATATGAAAATGTATAAAATAGAAAGTGAAAGTTTCCAGTCTTACTTAACCATTCCCAAATTCCACCCTCCCAAAAGTAACCATTTTTAACAGTTCAACATATTTCCTTCCTGATATTTTCTTTAGAAATATTAATACAAATATGTATTCTTTATATGTATACCCATGTATACCCATACTGACTTATTGCTTTACCTAAATGATATCATACTACACATATAAACTTACCTTTGTTTGTTTTACTTAAATAATTGCAGGATTGTTCTACCAATGCATAAGATTTGCCTTCCTCATTATAATGACTGTATAGTTACTATAATTTACTTAATAATTTCCTATTGATGAATATTTTATTTATTTCTAGTTTGACCCTAGTATAAGTAATGCCCATCCTTTTCATATTATTTCTGTGCTGTTATATGAGTATTTGTGGAGGATAACTTTTTCCCAGTAGAATCTGCATCAATGGACATACAAGGTTTTAATACGGTCGCACTCTATAGTCTTTGTGACCATACTACACGGCTAATATTATTGCTCTCATTTTAATGACAAGGAGACTGAGAATCAGAATGTCTAGTACATTCTCTCAAAATCTGGCAGAAATTAAGTGGGATCATTAAAACTCCATTTCTTTGGATTGATTACAGAGGAATTTAGAGGCAAAGGCAGAGTAAAATGTGAATTCTAAGAACTTTCACCGTATATAAAACATTAATGAGAAACTGATCACACATTGGTTAGTGTATTATAAAATTAACATATAAATCTCTACAAGCCAGCACCACGGCACATGCCTATATTCCCAGCCACCTGGGAGGCTAAGGTGAGAGGATCGCATGAGGCCGGGAGTTCAAGGCTGTAGTGTACTATGACTGTATCTGTGAACAGCCACCGTAATCTATCCTGGCCAACAAACACAGCGAGACCCTGTCTCCAAAAAAATTTTTTTAATTTAAAAAATAAGAATCTTAAAGCCAGATAATTTGCAAAAAAAAAAAAAAATTAAGAGGAAGGAAAAGACTCTACATACCACAGTGAAAAAATAAGTGCATGGAAAGCGTACACAGAGGTGGTGAGGAAAGAGAACAAAATCCTCATCTACGATGAGAAACTGATACATCATGAATACAACTGAAAAATCATGGAGTAGCCATGTAACCATGTTATTGAGAAACAAAAAGGTAAATCCAAAATTTAATAGCTAAAATGGGTGAATTTGTTTCCTCTGGGGAGAAGAAGATGAGCAGAGAAAAGGGAACTGCTGTTGTTCATAGTTATTTCACTCTTTGAGCTTTATACATTTATATCTTTAATACAAATAAAAAGTAAAAATAAAAAGAAGAAAGGAGAGATGAAAGAGAGGAAGAAGGGAGAGAAAGAGAGAGCAACGTATCTGGTTTTCACCTGGTATAACTGGAAATGTTAATAGAAATATCAAGTCGGAGCTATTTTTGACTGGATTTTCCGAGGGGTCGTTTATTGTGCTTTGGTGGGTTGCAAGAAAAGGACAGGCAGAGTCTATATAAAATAAATAATACTCCTAATGTTTATAGGAATAGAGAGATGAAGTCAAACTGAGAAGAGGCTGTTGCATGTCTTAGAAATATATATTCAGAAATGAGCTATTCAGAAGTGTTTGTTTTCAAAGCCATGAACAGTGATTTTCTTAATTGGGTTTTTAGTGACCAACAGATGTTATTGAGCAATCCATAAAAGGAAATTGTGAAAAGAAAGGGGGAAAAAATCCACCCACACTTTTTCTTTTTCTTTTTTTTTTCTTTTTTTTTTTTGCTATGTTCTTATAGTTACTACTACTTCACCCAAACAGGTATTGCTCTTTATGAAGGCACCAACTGTCTGATTGTAATTTAATTTGATTTTAAGAAATCTTAACCAACATGTTCTGATTAGACCTAAAGAAAATGTGGTGTACCTGATAACCTTCTCCTCATTAACTTACCTCCCTCAGGGGTTTGGGAAAGGGCCTTTTCTTTTTTTAATTTCCATCAATGATATAGTCATGAAAAGCCCTGTATGGAGGCTATAATCAAAGGTTGTTTCCCGGTAGATGTATATCCCTGGGACTCCCAAACCTCCCATTCTAGGTACATATTTTCTCACCTTCTCTGAGTGCCAGATGCTTATTAAGCCATGCAAAATTGATAGGTACAAAGAACCTCAACTGGCACAATTTCCTAACAAGGGCATCCAAAGCACTCTTTTTTTAATAGGACTCCTATATAAATTATGAAACATTTACTAATTCAATTCAAACCCTTGAACTTAAATACAGAGAAACAACCTAACTTGGTGCCAAAAATTACTGACGGCAGTGGGCTGCCACCTGCTTTTATAGCACAGTGGAGCCCGCGTAGTAGGGCAGACAGTGGGGGCACATCTAGGACTGATTTCTTACTCCATTGAGTGTTCAGTGTGTAATTTTTGAGATGGTGAACCGTTCTGTACCTCAGTTTCTTTATCTGTAAAATAAAGAAGGTAAGGCCTCTTTACATATGCTTTAGTGTAGCAAGCACCTTAGTAAGGAAGGCACTCACCAGACGTTAGCACTCCCTTTCCTCTTACTTCTTGAGCATGGAGAAAGAGTGTGCCGGCATGCCTGCCAGCTTTTCTTTTCACATAACGCAGGTCACACACCATCTCTCCTTATTTGAAATAGGAGGAGAAAGTAAAGAAATTAGCCTATGAAAGAACGCCTGATGAGCTTGCCTTCCATTCCCATTAAAGGATCTGGAAAATCAGATCAACCCCCTGGGTTCTGCTCTTTCACTCCAGAGTTTGGGCTTTGTTAAATCACGAGCAGAGATTTTTTTCCTGGTGACACTGTCAAATCAAAGGCCAAGGAAGGCCAGCAAGCAGAATTTTCCTCTTTGGAAAGAGTCTCTTAACAGAGATTACATGATGATGGTAACTCATTTTTGTCCCTGTCCAGGAAAGTTAGAAGGAAAAGCAGTGAAGAAAAATCATAAACCATATAAGAGACATACAAATGCTGATTATAATCAGGAATTCCTTGTCTTTTCTCCTTGGATATTATCTATAGTATGATTTTGTGTTTGTGTAGCATAGAATATACAAAAAGCTTAGGACCTGGAATGATAGTGGAGATCCTTAAAATCAATAACCGCAGTTTACAGATGTAGAAACTGTTCACAGAGGTTAAGAGCCCTTTCCAAGACAGCTACACAGCTAATTAGGTATAGATCCCATTTCTGCCAATGCACTTTCCTTTTCAGTTTATGTATGCAAGTGTGTATGAAAACTGTATTTTTGTATGTAATAGATTTATATCACTGTATTGTTCTGCTATTTGGGAATTAGCTAATATGCTTTACTTTTTAGTTTTAAGGAACTTTCAACAAGTCATGCTTTTTATTTAGGCGAGGAATTTTAAGAGATAAGTGTAAAAGGAGAGGCTGAGTGTTTTGGGAATCCAAATAGAGAAGAAAGAAAATTGTCTGACACTTTGTTGGTAAATCTGGAAATAAAAATGAGATTGTTGCTTCTCTCTTTTGTATTGTCTTGGGTTCTGTTCTGAATGCAGTAATGTCAAAGATACTTTGCTAAAACCCAAAAAGTTGCTATGCAACTTACATTTGAAATTATTTCTCCCCACTTTAAGTCCTGGAGATCTATAACTCTGCCATCTAAGAAATAAACATGCCATGTCAAAAGAAAGGAGACTGTAACAGTAGATATCTGAATCAATTGTCAATCTAGTTTTCCAGTTTGTCATGGCTCCTTAGACACTGAGGAAATCTCACAAATGGAACTGATTTACCATAAAATGTGCCTATTTTCCATTAAATATTGCTTGCTGCATTACTGAGGCCCTGAAGTTACCAATGTTTCACTAGTTGACCCTGGGGGGCTATCTCTAGATCTTGTTAGTCCAGAAAATGAACCGTATATAAGAGAGGCCTTAGAGGAAAGGGTTTTATCCACATCAGTTGTTTTGAACATTGCTTAAACTGGAGATGTTAGCAGTTCCTTGAAGAGAGCAGCATTAGTCAGACCCTTAGGGGCAATAGTGAAAAACAGAACTTACCCTATCTAATGCTTGATAGAAATCTCAAGACAGGTGTAGGGCAGGATATCAGAAATCTGTTTTTAAAGCTTTAGTGGGAGGCCAGGCACGGTGGCTCACGCCTGTAATCCTAGCACTCTGGGAGGCTAAGGTGGGAAGATCGCTCAAGATCAGGAGTTCGAGACCAGCCTGAGCAAGAGCAAGACCCCGTCTCTACTAAAAATAGAAAGAAATTAATTGGCCAACTAAAAATATATAGAAAAAATTAGCCTGGCATGGTGGCCCATGCCTGTGGTCCCAGCTACTTGGGAGGCTGAGGCAGGAGGATCGCTTGAGCCCAGGAGTTTGAGGTTGCTGTGAGCTAGGCTGACACCACGGCATTCTAGCCTGGGCAACAGAGCGGACTCTGTCTCAAAAAAAAAAAAAAAAAAAAATCCACTTCAGACGAGTGGAATAAGAATTTATGTGTGTTCATGATTCTATGAAATATATAACGAGAGTCTTCAAAGGTTGACAATACACATAGGAAAAGTATAACAAGATTGTAGATTAAGAGCTACTTCTAAATTCCTACAGTAATATAACCAAAATCTTGCCTTCATTCAATGAGAGATAAAATGTTCATAATTTACTTTTTAGAAAGAGATACCCTTCTGTAAATGACTCCAGAGTCCTTCCCCTTCTCTCTCTCCACCACCACCCTGTTCCCGTTATCACTCGATGGGGCTACTGCCAAAAATCTTCCAAGACTGCAAATCTAATTGCATCACGTACCTCTGTGGAATGCCAATGCCCTTAGGGTAGAGCCCCGCTCCGGCAGGGCTCAGAAGCCTCCACATCTGGCCTCCTGCCCAGCTGTCCAGCTCTGGCTCTGCTGCATGTCCCTGTTCTATGGTGCTGGCTCTCATCTGGCCACACGTTACAATCACCCGGGCAACTTTGAAAAATGCCAGCGCCCAGGTCTCCCTTCAGAGCAATTGCCCCAGAAGCTAAGCAGCTTGAGCCACGACTGAGGTGTCCCGCTTCCTCAGGAGTGTGCTCACCTGCTGGTCCCCTCCGTGTCCTCGGCCCCCTGCACCAGCCCTAACCTTCAGGTCTCAGCTACAAGGGCATTTTCTCAAGGGTCATTCATATTCTTATCCTTAATCCTCTAGACCCAGGCAGGCCCCTCTGTTCTATGTTCCCATAGAATCCTTAGTTTATTTCCCTTATAGCAACCTAGTGGGTTCTAAAACCTCCCAGCCTGGCACTAGTGGCCACTCAACAAACACCTACAAAATGAATATAAAAATAAATTCTAGCAACAGATACCATGGGAAGATACAGTGGAGGAAAGCTGGAGAAAAAAACATCACCACGGGCCGGGCGCGGTGGCTCACGCCTGTAATCCTAGCACTCTGGAAGGCTGAGGCGGGCGAATCGCTCAAGGTCAGGAGTTCGAAACCAGCCTGAGCAAGAGTGAGACCCCGTCTCTACTAAAAATAGAAACAAATTAATTGGCCAACTAAAATATATATAGAGAAAAAATGAGCCGGGCATGGTGGTGCATGCCTACTTGG
>CAUYPO010145691.1:0-11155 GCA_963574435.1 Cheirogaleus major
GACACCTGCACTCGAATGTTTATAGCAGCACAGTTCACAATTGCAAAGTTGTGGAAACAACCCAGGTGCCCACCAATACATGAGTGGATTAACAAAATGTGGTATATGTATACCATGGAGTACTATTCAACTTTAAGAAACAATGGTGATATAGCACCTCTTGTATTTTCCTGGATACAGCTGGAACCCATTCTACTAAGTGAAGTATCTCAAGAATGGAAAAACAAGCACCACATGTACTCATCAGTAAATTGGTATTAATGGATCAACACCTAAGTGGACATACAGGAATAACATTTATCGGGTGTCGGGCGGGTGGGAGGAAGGGATGGGTATATACAAACATAATGAGTGAGATGTGCAACGTTTGGGGGATGGTCACGCTTGAAGCTCTGCCTTGAGGGAGGAGGGGGGCATGGGCAATATACGTAACCGTAATATTTGTACCCCCATAATATGCTGAAATAAAAAGAAAAAAAAAAGCAACAGTAAGTGGCCAGGTGCGGTGGCTCACGCCTGTAATCCTAGCACTCTGGGAGACGAGGCAGGTGGATTGCTCAAGGTCAGGAGTTCAAAACCAGCCTGAGCAACAGCGAGACCCTGTCTCTACTAAAAAATAGAAAGAAATTAATTGGCCAACTAACAATATATAGAAAAAACTAGCCGGGCATGGTGGTGCATGCCTGTAGTCCCAGCTACTCAGGAAGCTGAGGCAGAAGGATTGCTTGAGCCCAGGAGTTTAAAGTTGCTGTGAGCTAGGCTGATGCCACAGCACTCTACTCTAGGCAACAGAGTGAGATTCTGTCTCAAAAGAAAAAAACAGTAAGAAAACCAGACATACAATATATTATAAAAAGAGATATATTTATAAACTAAAAAGTTTCCAAACTCTAGGTGGAGGGAGAGGAAGAAAGGAGGTAGCAAGTATTAGCAAGTCCCTTTAGAGCCCAACTTCACTCCTACAGGAACCCAGAGCACCAGCTCATGGGGTCGGCCTCTGCCCTGTAGCCTATTCCTGTCCCAATCCAAGGAGCAGTCCCCTCACTGGCCACAGCCCTCAGTCTTCTTGCCAGTTATCCTGTGCCCAGGCAGGCATGGGTGAAAAGTACTCAAAGCCTGGCCCTTTATAGCGTAGGGCATGTAGGAACATCACAAGGTCCTGAGGCAAGGGATCCTGTCGTACCAGCTGGCACTCTGCACAGAGTGGGTCTGTCTCTTGATTCATAACATCTTTTTCAGCTGCCTTCCCTGGTGCCAAGGCCATCGTGTCCAGATCTTGAGAGGCTGATTCAACTACTCCATCCATCTTCTGGGCAGTTGCAGCTAACTCTTCCAGGCTGTCCTTGCCCATCTCTGAGGAGGTAGCTGTGGAGTCTGTGAGTCCTGGGGACAGGTCACCCTCACAGAGATCTAGCACATCCAGGCTCTGTTTGGCCTGGTGCTCTGCCACCAGGTCCCGCAGCAGTTCCTCATCTGTCTTGGGAATGTGGCCGCCCCGGCCTCGGGAAGGACCCCAGGCAACTGAGTTGTAGATGGGGTCATTGAGAATGGGGTGGCCCAGGAACTGGAGGTGCACTCGGATCTGGTGGGTACGTCCCGTGAGTGGCTGGCACCGTACCACACTGGACTGGCCATTGTAGCTTAGCCTCTGGAACACTGTCTCACAGGGCTTGCCCCGGGGATCTACACGGCACACCCCGACCTTGTAAGACACCACTAAGATGGGTTCCTTGCAGGTCACTTCCTTGGTGGGGAACTCCCCTTCCACACGGCACACATATTCCTTCTCCAGCTGCATAGGAGGGAAGAAGGAGAAAGTCAGTACAAAGCCTAAACTCATGGAGTCCAAACCCTCTGCAGAGAAATAAGGAATGGACCAGTGTGAGATAGAAGTGGATTTTGCCACCATTTCTCCACCCTAGCTCCACCATTGGTTTCATGATCCTGGGTACATTACTTACTTAACCTTTGTAAATTCCATGAACTCACCTAGAAAATTTGAGATTGGAAAAACATTTACCTTACAGGGCTGTTACAAGCAGTTAATTAAGTTAGGCTCTACTAAGCTTGGTATACAGTATGTGCTCAATAAATGTATTACAATCCAGATCCAGAATTACAAGTCTCAAGACAACAATCATTATCATTAAACTCTTCTACCCAAGCTTCTTCCAACATCATCTACAATGTTTCCATCAAGCAGGCTCTCCCCACGATTTTAAAAACCTTATTCAGTCTGTTCAACACTTCAAAACTCCAAGACAGCAAATCACCAAGAGAGGTAGTATATGCAATCTCTAAAGATCTTTTGAACTATATGAGCTAATAACTTGCATTTTGCACTTCAGGTGTTGACTGTCATGAAGGAAGGAAGTGGCTTGCAGGAGACAAAAGCCTGGCTCACCTGCCGGTCCCGAACCTGCTCGTGAATTCTCTCAGAGACTGCAGCTGTCTTGGCGAACATGAGTACCCCAGAGGTAAGGCGATCAAGCCGATGCAGTGGGTGTAGCTCCTTGAGTTGGTGCTCCTTGCCTAGGATGAATATGACCGTGTTGTGTCGGAAGCGGCCACAGGGGTGGACAGGAATGGAGGAAGGCTTGTCTACAACCACCATATCTTCGTTCTCAGCTAGCAGGCGAATAGGTTCTGCTGTGACTGGTGGCTCATGCCTGTGCACTGTGTTCCGCAAGAAATCATTGTCCTGTCAAAGACATGGGTAACCAATCAGCCTAGGGGCTAGCAGCCTCTTATGAGGCAACTTCATACCCAGCTCCCCTGTTCCTTATTACCATGGAAGAATGGTCACAGCACATCCTTAAACAGAAAAAGCAGTGTGCATAGTGTGCTCTCATTTTGTAAAAATACAGACAGACATACAGGTGGCTAGCCAACATTGAAAAAGTACTAGAAGCATAGGCAAAAAAATGTTAATGGTGTTATCTATGGGTAGTGAGATTAGGTCTTTTGGTTTTGCCACCAGGTCCTGTAGCAATTCCCCATCTGTCTTGGGAATGTGGCTGCCCCGGACTCAGCCTATGTATTGTCTTTACAATAAAGTTTTATATATACATATAAATTTTTTTTTTTTTTTTTTTTGTGACAGAGTCTCACTCTGTTGTATGGGCTAGAGTGCAGTGGCGTCATCATAGCTCACTGCAACCTCAAACTCCTAGGTCAAACAATCCTCCTGCCTCAGCCTCCTGAGTAGCTGGGACTACAGGTGTGCCCCACCACACCCGGCTAATTTTTCTATCTTTTTGTAGAGACAGAGTCTCACTCTTGCTCAGGCTGGTCTCAAACTCCTGGCCTCAAGCAATCGTCCTGCCTCGGCTTCCCAAGTGCTAGGATTACAGGCATGAGTCACCTTGCCTGGCCGTAAAATTATATTTTTAAAGTAAAATTTTTTAAATAAAAGAAAAACCTCCATAAATCATCACTTATCATGACCTTAAACCAACAACATCAAGCTGTAAGTCCAGAGATCTGGGCTCTAGACCTGGATTTGCCACAGGCTCACTACATGCTCTTGGGCAAGTCACTTAACTTTTCTGGGCCTCAGTTTCCTGTAAAATGTGAGGGCTACACCAGGCCCGTGCATTTCAAAATTGGGATAGGAAAAGGGATTCAAATCATCCATTCCCCAAATGCTGAAATCACAGTGTCTCCCCTCACAACCATGGTGGGCCAGTGTAACGGACAGGGGTTTCTGGTACCTCTTAGCTGTGATGGAATTTTAAAGGAGTCAAAGCACTGGGCTAAACAATTATAAATCTCTATCCGTGACATCTCACAATTCTATTACACATCAGGCTCTATAATAAATAGTTTAAGCAGTAGTTATAAAAGCATAAGCTTTGTAAGTAGCACTGTTGCCTTACCTCTGTGAGCTTTACCTTAGTTTACTCAGTTTCTCCGCAGATAAAATGTGGTAGCAATACCTACTCCACAAGGCTGTCATTAGAATTAAACGTTAAAGTATATAAAATGCTTAACTTTGTGCCCAGCACACAGTAAAGAGACATAAACGATAGCCCCGATTATTATTATTTGTACAGAGATCTACAATGCAGGGTAGAAAGTGTTAAGTGCCCTTGCCACAAGACAGTGTATAAAAGGAACTATGAGAATTCCAACTTTTGTCCCTTGCAAACAAGAAAGCCGCCTTGACGGACAGGATAAACAGGCTGAGTTCTGAGGCACAGAGTAACTGTCTACTTGCGGAGATGTGAAGTGGGGGCTAATGTTGTGTTTCAAGTGAAAGTGAGAACGTTTCCGAATTGCCATGATTTCACTCCAGTACCTATGCTCTACCAAGTTTGAAAAAACAAAAACAAACAAACAAACAACAGCCTGCTCTCTTTCCTCGCCTGCTTCTGGTCAGCCCCATCAGGACTCCACCTTAAGGACGATGCTGAGGTCCTGTACCGGCTCCTCGTTGAGGCGCAGGCGGCCCGCCCGGACGGCGGCCTCGTAGTAAGTCAAGGGCTGGGCTCGGAACTCGGTGCTGAAGACGTGCAGCAAGCTGTGGCCCACCCAACGGCCTTTGCAGTAAGTCCGGAAGTCAAAGTAATAGGGCCGCACCTTGCGAAGGCCGCCCTCGAAATAGTAGCTGGTCTCTGCAAAATGCTCATCACCAAAGCTCACCCCAGCCCGCCGCTTCTTCGGGGGCGGCACGACGCGCTCCCCGGCTGCGCCCCGCCGCTTCTTCCGCTTGCCTGGGCCCCGGGCTGCAGCCGAAGCCTGCTCGCTGCCTCCTGGGGTCCGCTCCACTCCTGGGGCCGCCGGCTCCGGGTGCCCTGGGAGCCCCTCACCCTTCGCCTCGCCACCAGCGTCTCCGTTTTGCTGAGCCGGATCTCTCAGCTCGCCTGCTGCCTCAAGCCGAGTCGAGAGGGTTTCCGCCATCGGGCCCTTACAGCCACCCCAAGACCTGGCAAAGCTGAGGTGCCGGAGATGGTAGCGCCACTGCCAGAGAGGGCCGAGCCAGCCGTGGCCACCAAGCCTCATAACCTCACGGCCCTCGTCCAGGGTCGCGATCTGAGGACGTCACTAGGCACCAGCCAATCAGTGAGGCCCAGTCCCGAGGCTGGGAGTCTGCGATGAATGAGTGCACGAGTGAGTGAGTGATTGGAGTTGAGTTAGATGAGTTGCGTGACTGGAGAGTTGAGAGGCTGTGAGGTTGTCTCACCAAAAATGACGTTACGCAAACGTCCTTCATAAAAGAAATCTTTGGGATTTCTCTGTCTAAAAGCCGTGGCAGGAGTTGATCGTGTAGATTCCGTGTAGATATGCTCAGAGTTCCATGGATCTGAAAAAATGCTTGAAAGCTTTATTTAAAACAAAACAAAAAGCCCAAACAATCAGAATAAAGGTTACTAAACACTGTGAATATACGAAAAACCACTGTATTGTATATTTTAAAACGGTGAATATTATAGCATGTGACTTATATTCAATAAAGCTGTTATATATGTATTTAACACACACACAGAGCCAAGAAACAATGTTTTCACCTCTCTCCTTAACCCTAACAGCATGAGAAGGGTTTAGACGTCTCCCATTTTGCCTCCCATATGCTCCCATCCTGAAATTAAAACTGCAAATGGATCAAATGACTGTACTTGTCAAGGTTCTTAAATGCAAGATACTGAAACCAACTCTGGTTAACTTCATCAGAGAGCGGATTATGGAAAGGATATTAGTGCCTCCTAGAATTCACAAGAGATCTAAAGAATAGACTCAGATGAGGGGCCAAATCAAGGGAAGCCAGTGCCTTTGAGAACTAGCCCCACCTGATGCCAGGAAAGAAACCCAGTTGGGATGCTGTAGCTACCAGGCACTATGTTGTGCCCAAGGACTCTCTGCCCTGCAGACCTGTTACCCCTCGGAAATCCTTAAATCTCCCTATGTTTCTGTGTCCCTCTCTCAAGGTTCAGAGTCCTGCAGGAGAGCCTTCCATCAGCCAAGCCTGGGTCACTGGTTTGAGCCCTCATTTCCAGGGTGCCGGTAGATAGAGGAATCTAATCCTCTTAAGTTTCCAGAGTGGGATTCCTCCAAATAGGTAGGCATTTGGATGCTAGGCTGCCAAAAAAAGTGTCAAATTCTCAGTCCAATTCAGGAGACTGAGCATTAGCCTTCACTGGGCCTTTGTGATATAAAATGCCAGTGTTGATTTAGGGCATTCTTATCACATGCATTAGCACTCTGGAGACGAGAAAGGGAAACTTTTTTGTAGCTAAATTCCTTCTGCAAGTCATCAGTCTCACCAAACTAATTGAGGGACTTCAGCTGACACTCTTATTCCAGAGCAGTCACAGCTACAGAACTCAATATGCTGAAAAGCCTGATTCACGACTCCCTTCTCAAAATGAGAGTTAGACTTTTCCACTGATTGTGGAGTGCATTAGAACCAAACTGCTTCAAAGGAGTGACATCATCTCTCAAGTGAGTTACCTTATTAAGGTATTCACAATGAGAGTAGCACCCTATCCAAAAGAAAAGTATGTATTCTTAGCTTGCCTCTCTGCTTCATAGGACTGGAGTGGGAGAATTAAATGAGTAAATTCGAGTAAAACACTTAGAATAGTGGGTGGCAAAACTATGGAGATAGAAAACATATCAAAATCTTGTTCCCTTACTGTAGGCAACTGTAAAAAGAAATCTTGTTCCCCTCTCCCCTTCTGACCTATTGAATGAGAATCTGCATTTTAACAGGATCCCCAGGTGATCTGTCTGCATATTAAAGTTTGAGAAGCACTGGCACAGACCATGTAGAGTAGACATTTGTCATACTCTATGGACATCCAGCATTTTCTGAACACTATTCTCTTGAGTGGGGAATTTCTCACATTACATTACTGTCTCCAAGAGGTGGAAGCCCTTCCAGCTTCTCTTGCAGCTTGGGCATACGCATTTGACTTGGACTCCCATCTCTCAGGCACAGGCATTGGTTCATACAGAAGTGGAAGAAGGTACAGTGTGGAATCCATGTCTGACAAGGTAGCACTAGAGGCATCTGATTTGGGAGTCTAATGGTAGGGGAAGTTCTTGCATCCAGTGCCCACTCAACGATACCAGCTGTGGTGGCAGTGGCAGTGGGGTATTCCCTGAGCAGCCCCTCAGTGAGGTTTAGACACTGTTTCTGGCTGTATAGATCTAAAGCCTAACTCTCTGTCCACATTGAGATTCTATGAACTACTAAATATTCTTCAATCCTGTGCTGTACAGTAGGGTTGCCATTAGCCTCATGTAGCTATTTAAGTTTAAATTAATTAAAATAAACTAAGCCACATTTCAAGTGCTTAATAGCCACATGAAGCTAGTGGGCTACCTTATTGGACAGGTCAGACACAGAATATTTCGATCATCACAGAAAGTTCTATTGAACAGAGCTGCTTTAATTAATTTTATTTACTGCCTAAACTGGTTAGAATTAGTTCTGTTGTTTGAATTAAGAAATCCAACTAATTTACTATGATAAGGATTTAAGTCTTTATTTTTAAGAACAATAGGAAATCAATCATCAAAGAGTTTTTGGGTGTTTTGTGTGTTTGAGAGAGAGAGGATCTGATTTCCATTTCAAAAGGATCACCCTGGTTGCAACACAGAGAAAGGACTGGAGAGGGAATCACAGATTTAGTTCTAGTTCAGTGTGGTCCTTGAGCATGAGGGTTCTAGCTCAAATATTCACACACCAAACAATTTTTGAACATTTGGTCCTGGAGATAGGGAGGTAAGAAAGACATAGTTCCTGATCTCAATGAAGGCTTAGGCTGGTTGAGGAGACATTAAAAAACATATTAGTGCTAATCACACTGCACTGAAGGAGAAAGGTCAAGGTAGAGGGCTGCTGACTGGCCTTACATGGTTTCCCAGTGTGAGCAGTCCTTGGGGAGGCAGCTTATGGTTTCACTTTGGCTTATGGTTTCAGCCTTCCAAGTCCAGGATCCAAACAAATCCAAGTCCTGGTTTGGATTTTTTCAGTGCACACATTAATCAGACTCAGAAAACATGGGTGAATTGGTAGGGTGTCAATTTGTTCATTTATAACTTGAAGCTTAAATTATAAAATGTAATTTTCCCATGACTGGGCTATTTGTGACCACTGTAAAAGGAACCCTCATCTTGGTATCAAGATTCCTGAGAGGCCAAATTTGAAATCAAGAGTTTGTTTGTTGAGCATGAAATCAGAGAAAAGAGCTGAAGTGAGTCATGAGACCATGGAATACCTTGATGAAGCACTCATAAACCTAGAACAGTGCCCCTTTCTGTGAATCAGATACCGCCAGATTCATGTCTTTCTCCCTATAATAAGTACTGCCAAAATCTTGTCTATTGTTTGCTCCTTGGACTTCTAATGTTCTTATTTTCCACTTCCTTCTGTTTGCATATTCTAATAATGATTATACATGTGAGCACAGTGGCTCACACCTGTAATCCTAGCACTTTGGGAGACCAAGATGGCAGGATCACTTGAGCCCAGGAGTTCAAGACCAGCCTGGGCAATAAGGCAAGACCTGTCTCTATAAAAAATAGAAAAAATTAGCTGGGTACAGTGGTGCACTCCTGCAGTTCCAGCTACTCAGGAGGCTGAGGCAGGAGAATTGCTTAAGCCCAGGAGTTGGAGGCTTCAATGAGCTATGATGATACCACTGCACTCTAGCCAGGGTGACACAGCTAGAACCTGTCTCAAGAAAAGAAAAAAGAAATGTGAGCAACAGAGTACTTTGTGGTATTTTCTCATGGTGGTACCGTAGCCACATTGACTGGATTTGGACACGTCTAGAAACTATGACTATATCCTCAGCCCAAGTTACTTCTACTGATGGTTGGCTGATGTCTTTTGTCACATTTCTTGAGAAAGAGTAACAGGCCCTGAAGTTGGGGATGTGAACGGGTTGTTTCTCAATGAACATGCTGATATTCCCTGAAGGATATCAAAAATTATCTCCTTAAAACAAAACAAAAAACAAAACTGTTTCTGACATGGACTTGTCATGACCACTCTCTCCTTTATGTTCTCAGGCCACACTTCCATCATATCCTTTATAACTGTGGTCCCCAACCCAGGCAGCAAGAGGTGAGCAGTGGGCACAGCCAGGGAAGCTTCATCTGTATTTACAGCCGCTCCCCATCACTTGCATCACTGCGTGAGCTCCACCTCCTGTCAGCTCAGCCACAGCATTAGATTCTGCATGATGGTGAGTTGTATAACTATTTCATTATATATGACAATGTAATACTAATAGAAATAAAGTGCACAATAAATGTAATATGCTTGAATCATCCTGAAACCATCCCCCGCCCCTCTACCTTCACCGCCCCCCACCATGGAAAAATTGTCCTCCTTGGAACTGGTCCCTGGTGCCACAAAGGTTGGGGACCACTGCTTTCTAACTCTTTGCTGTTATTTGCAAACTTGTCTGCCTTCATGGTGAACGCCTTCCTACTCTGAGCTGTAAAAATCGCTGGGGGCATACCAAACCTTATGTGTTTTAATTCACATAATGCCCAGAATACAGCAGGAGTTTAGTGTCCATTGACTGAATGAAGGTAAGCTTCATAACTCGGTGAATGTAAGATGGGTCTCCTGTGAGAGGAAAGAGGCCACCAAAGTGCTCTAACTTGGGCAGGAAAGGGGCGACATTTTTGGAAACAAACACCGGCAGAGAGAATTGTCAAGGAGGTGGACATACTCTGGGGATCAAGAAAAGTCAAAGGTCTTGGAAACACGGCTTTCGGATCCAAGCAAAGGGAGAGTGAGTGGGTAGAAGGCTGGAACCTGGGATCTACAAGGCACCAAACTGAGAGGGGCGGGAGAGGGCCCAGGACACGTGACTCCACAGTTTCCCGGCAACCACAGACCCGCCCACCGCTTCCCGGCACCGCACTCCTCGCTTCCTCACTCCGCGAGCTCCACTCGACCAATCGACGCACAGAACATCACCCGGTCAGGCGGTAATTGGAGGATTCCTGGGCTTCGTCTCTCGCAGACTCCAGCACCCATTTCTTCCCGGCTGCCAGCTACATAGCTGAGCCGAGCGTTTGCGGGCTGCTCGGCAGACTGGTGTGGTAGGTGAGACGGGGCTGGGGTGCCCAGAGTTTTGTATTCCCCTCTCTGCCTCGACCCCGGAATATCAGAGAGGCCTGGGACCTGATACATCCCTCCCAGCCAGTCCTTGAGACCATAAAGACTGAGGCCTGGGGTCTGGACACCAGGGTTTTCTGTGCAGTTCTGGACGCCCTGGGGGCGGGGGGACGCGAGACTCCGGTGGGAGCAAAGTTTTGGTTTGGGTGAGTTCAGACGACTTCGGGTGGGGTTTCATTCTAGCATTTGACATCCACTCGCCTAGGGCCGCTGTCCCTTTTACTTCCGGGCCTTTACACTGGTGGGTTCTGTCGCATGGAATTATTCAGACCTTGCCTCGGGCAGCCTTCCTGATCTCTGAGGCCCCTCTGGAAAGATGTCAACCTATACTATAAGCCTAGTTAGTTATGAAAGCCTCCAGGCTCTTTGTGTAGCCCTTCCCACCTATCCGTGTTTGGGCTGCTTTCTGCATGTTTTCCAAACAGGCATGATACTGGGTAAAAACATGGATTCTGGGGCAGCAGAGGTCTGGTTTCTAATCAGGGATTCACCATATATCGGTAAAGTGCCCTTGAGTAAGCTTCCCTTCTGATCCTCAGTTTCTTCATATGTAGAATGGTGAAAATACCTAACTTCAGTGTTTCTGATTATGAAAATAAGAACATGAGGCATATAGCTCAGCATCTACATAACAATGAGCACATGCCTCTTGCATTATGACAGTGTTCTCTGACAAACACTTTTTACCAAGCAACACTTTTATTATCTTCATGTATATGGAACTATGAAAGACCTTTAGTCTATGTTCTATTTTTTTTTATTAAAAAAAATTTTTTTTTAAATATGGAACGCTTCACGAATGTGTGTGTCATCCTTGCTCAGGGGCCATGCTAATCTCTGCATCGTTCCAATTTTAGTATATGTGCTGCTGAAACGATCACTAGTCTGTGTTGTATTGAAGACAGAGTTTAATTGGCTGAGGATGGAGCTGTTGCATTTTGGAGAGCTTTGGCGAAAAGTGCAGGCTGGTTTGTCTACACTGGGAGTGTCTAGAAATTCCTTTGTGTGTGT
>CAUYPO010145692.1:0-23229 GCA_963574435.1 Cheirogaleus major
CAAATCAGGAAAGGAAGACAGGAAGTGTTGTGGGGGTAACAGGATCCTGCTGGATGGAACAGCTGCTCAGGGAAAGGGCAGGAAACCAGTTAGGTGAGATGACCACACCTCCATGTGCCTCAGACACTATTCCTTTACACCTCTTACAGATCAGCCGAAAGCCAGCAATTCTCTTTAGCAATCCTTTTCTTCCCCCAGAGTATTCTACTTTGGACACTTTAGATGAATTACGTGATCACCGTAAAGCTAGGAGGGCATCGCATCTACCCAGATAAGAGATGATGACACTTGCTTGGGCCAGGCTGGCAGCTGTGGAGGTGACAAGTGGTCAGATTCAAAATTTTTTTTGAAAGGGGAAGCTGAGAGAATCTGCAGCTGGATTTAGATGTTGTCTAGGAATGAGTGGAAGAAGACTACGAGACACCAACATCTGGGGCCTGAGCAATTGGAAGGGCAGAGGTGCCATGTATCAAGTTGGGGGAGATTATGGGAGAGGCTAGTTTGGAGGGAAGATCGGACGTTCAGGTTTGGATGTGTCAAGATTTGAAGGTGCCTTTTAAATAGTAAAGAATACTGAGTAGGCTGTTAGATAAAGGAGCTTGAATTCAGTGGAGACTTCAGGACTGGAAATATAAATTTGGATGTAGTCAGGGAACAGACTTGATGAGATTATCAAGGAATGAATAAAGAAAAAAAAAATAATGCTATCCATGGACTAAGCCCTGGGCCGCTTCAACTTTAAGAAGTGGAGGTGCAAGGAAAATCCCACGGATGACTCTGAGGAGGCGTGCCCCATGATGTAAAAAGAAGGGATACAGAAACGTGTCATGTCCCGGGAGCCGAGAGAAGAAAGAGCTTCAGTGGGTAGAGAGGGGTACCCCACTCAAACCTGCAGACACATCAGGTAAGATGAGGAATGGGAAGCGACCACCAGTCTTAGCAACCCAGAAGTCACTGGTGATTTTGAGAAGAGGTATCTGGGCAGAGTGGGAAAGGGAAAAATCTAATTAAAAAGAGTTCAAAGTGAATGAAAAGAGAAAAACTCAAGATAGCCAGGGTAACAAACTTTTGAGGAGTTTTCTTTACAAAGGGAAGCAGAGAGCATGCACAGGAGCTAAAGGATAAAAGGATCTGAGAGGTTTTATTTGTTGATTTGGTTTTGTTTGTCTGTTTAAGTGGGTGAAAACAGCTTGCTGATAAGCCTGTGCAAAATCAGGACGGTTCAACAGAGCAGGGAAAATTGATGATGCAGGATAGTCAGGGGTGAGACTGGGGAGTGATGTCCTTGGTCAGGTCAAAGGAGATGGTCCAAGGGAGCCAGTGGAGGGGCTGGGTTCTGGGAGAATCTCCAGGAAAACGATGACAGACAGAGTATATGGGTGTTAATGGGGTGATGAGTGGAGCGGAAGTGATGATGGCAGTTCCTTCTGACTGATTTCTTATAAGATAAACACAAGCGTGTTCGTTAGGTCTGCAGAGGACCATAAATGCTGTGTTACTCTCCCTGTGTAGACCTGCCTGGCCAGCAGCTGCTTGCAAGCATTGTTTTCTGGTTTAGATTTTCAGTGACAGCCATGCCACTGTCTCATGGGCATGCACGTGGGCCTGACACTAACCAATCCCCCTCCTCACTATATACCTCCGCATTTCTCATTACAGTCTTCTGAGGGTCACTGCAGTTTGCCAACTGCCCCCAGCTATGTCACTTGACTTTAGCACTTCTTTAAAAGTATTTCTCCCACCCACCATAAAGTGACTGAGTATTTTTGCAGGTGGCTTATTCAATTCAGTATACTGGAAGAATCTGGAGGATGGACTCCTAAGACCAGGAAGTCTGGCGCTGACTTAAATACACAAGCAAGCGCCAGTCTGGAAATGTTGGTCTTCTGAGCAAAGGAAATTTTCAGAAGGCCTTGTCAACCCCAGTTATATGCGAATGAGTGGAAAATACCCTTTCTTTTAGGGAGGGAGCCAGGGGTGGTAGGAAGGACCTTAATTAGGGGCATAGAGGTTTAGATCTCAGTTTTTGCTTTCACACAGACAAATCGTTTTACCTTAGGAATGTGCCTCAGGACCTTTGCATTTCAGTTGCCTGGCTATGAAATGAGGGTGCGGATTAGATGATATTTTCCTTCAAGTTTTAGAATCCAGTTCACATTCGAGCTCAGAGTAAAGGCAACAAGATTAATGATGCAATGAAAGCAGTGATCTTTTCCTAAGAATTTCACAATATATAACTCATAACCAAAAAAAAAAAAAAATGCTAAGTAAAAACACATATTCCTGGAATCATAAAAAAAAGAGGAAGTCAGATATTTGTTGGGAAACTAAGTAATGTTAAAAGACAGCTTTCTCTGAAAAACTCTGTTAATCTTTAGAAATCACTTAAGCTGCTAAAACTATAAACCTACCCAATGATTCACAGAAGGGGATGTTATACTTGCTACCACTAAGCCATAAAGAATATATTTTAAAAGTCATGAAAATGACAAGTATTTCTAATTTCTGAGAAAATTTTATGTTTTGTATATGAAAAGGGCCTAACTATAATTTAATGCATTTTCAGATGCTAAATATTTGCCTGAATGCTTTTTATATTTCCCAGTGTTATTTTAAAATGTTTAAATTACTTATTAAATGTACCTAGGGAAAAAAGCTCCCTAAGTTGATGAGAAAAAGCCTAATAAACTTCAGGTCACACAAGGACTTCTGTTCTTTAATATAAATATGTACTCCTCTTATTAATTTTATTGCATAGCCATCTTAACTCACCCTAAATAATTTTTCCACCTCTTGTTTTTTTGCTTCAAATAGTGCTTTCTTTTGCAGATTTTTTTTCACCAACTTGGACTTAATTTATGCAGCCTCCACTACTTAAGTTGCAGATATTTTCTTTGGCCTAGTTGAATATAAGTTATATGACTTGAACTTCTTCAGGTAGATTTGCTTGAAGTTGAGGAAAGTAAAAATAAATTTTAAAAATTTCCTCTACATGTTAAAGATCATCCTTTGTATGTGAAGAGGATACTAGAAAGTTGTCAGTAAATGAAGATTGAAAATAGATTTTGTCATGTCAGTCACGGATTCTGATGATATTTTTTTGCAGTGCTTTTTTTACTGAATTTCCCTCATTACCATGTCGCACATTTGTAAAATGACTCACCAAGCGTAGAGGTATAAAATACAAACAGAATGAAGCTAGCCGGTCCATTCTTGGCCTCATAAACATGCTACAGGCGGCCAAATTAATGGGTCACGTTAAAATAAGAAACAATGTAATAGCTACCAGAAAAAGCTGGATTTTACACAAACACATTACATTCTGCCCCAAGGCTAAATATTACACCTGACTATTCCCTTTGGAATTCCTGAGGAAAGGAAGAGATTTGCTGCCCGAGCACAGAATGAGAATCAGACAGTAGCTCATACTTCACGAAGGTCACTTTCACTCCCCGGAGATCCCAGGCGACAGCTTGAGCCTTTCATAATCCAATCTAAATTAAGTGCTAGAGATAGCATTGCAGCCCTCCGCTCTGCCCGTGTTCTGTGCATGGCACTTGATTTTCTTTTAAAATTAGATAGATTCCCAGCCCCAAACCTGGAGAGGCAACAATGAGAAAAACGGAAGGGGGTGGGAGCAGTTAGCTGAGTAGAACACCAGCAATCTTACCTATACCTCGTTTTGTGAAAAGAGTATGTATGTCTATCCCCTTCACCCATATACATAGGTACTCACATCCGATATCATGGACTCCGAAATGATTTTAAATAAAAGATAATTTCACAGTTTGGAACATGAGAACATTGAAAAAGTTAAGAGAGCTAAAAAGTGGTAACCAGATGTTCTATGACTAATGCCTACATCTACATGACTTTACATTGTGTAAAGTGTTTGTGTATACATTGTCTTAAGTCTCATTTACTCTTTACAACATTATTGGAGTTTTCCCATCCCATCCCTTTATGAGCTACAGTCCTAGTGGTCCCCAACATTTTTAGCACCAGGGACCAGCCAGTGATGGGGAGCGGCTGTAAATACAGATGAAGGTTTGTTTGCCTGCCACTCACCTCCTGCTGTGCATCCTCCCCACTCCCATTTCCCAAGTTTCATGGAAGACAATTTTTCTAAGGACCTCTACCACCCGGTCCCTAACGTATTTCGGACCAGAACTAGCCTGTGGCCTGGAGGTTGGGGACCACACAGGTAGACCATATTTGATAGTTTGAATAGTAAGACACTGTATTAGTTTGCTAAGGCTCTCATAGCAAAATACCACGGACTGGGCGACTTAAACAACACAAATTTATTTTTTCACGGTTCTGGAGGGTAGAAGCCCAAGGTCAAGGTGTCAGCAGGGTTGGTTGGTTTCTCCTGAGGCCTGCAAATGACTACCTTTTAACAGTGTCCTCAATTGATCTTTCCTTTGTGCACATGCATCTCTTTGTGTGTCCAAATTTCCTCTTCCTGTAAGGACAACAGTCTGATTAGATTAGCACTCACCCTCACATCCTCATTTTAACTTAATCACCTCTGGCAAGGCCCTATTTCAAAACATAGTTACATTCTGAGGTACTGAGGGGTAGAGCTTCAACATATGACTTTTGGGGGGACATAATTCATCCCATAGCAGAGACAGAGACCAATCAAAATGCATCTGCATGCCATCGTATTCCATATCATATGTAATTGCCTAAACAATATTTAGCCATTTCCCACTTTTAGTCCTGTGCCTGAGGATTGGGAACACAAATCATCTGAACCATCCTAGACTGAGGAGCCGAGCTGACCTTGCCTTCTTGTGAGATGCGGGGACACTCCAACCAGCTTCTGCCAACAATTTCCAGACTTCTGCTCTGCCAACAAGAAGAAATGTTCTAACCCAGTACTAACTAATTGAAATATGATGAGAGCCATGTATGCCATTTTAAATTTTCTAGTAGACACATTAAAAAGTAGTAAAAATAAACAGGTGAAATTGAGTTCAATATACTTTATTTAACCAAATATATACAAAGTAGCATTATTCCAACATGTAATCAATATAAAGAGTTATTAATGGGATACTTTATTCTTTTCTTATACAAAGTCTCCAAAAGTCAGTCTATAGTCTACATTTCAATTTTGACTAGCCACATTTCAAGGGCTCAGTAGCTACGTGTGGCTAGTGGCTGTGTTGGACAATTCACATTCCAGTCCTTACATTTTAATACATTCCCTGGGACAGTTGTCATCTTGAGCAATAAAATTTAACTATAAGATCCTCCCAGTCCAATTATACCTTCACTTATGAAATCTTGTAATAGTTTTCTTTGTTTCATTTGGGATACCAGAGTGAAATTTCTGCCTGGATTATTTAGGGAAATACACCTATCACAAGGATCCCAAACAGTCCTCAAGCAGGTGATCTGTGTATGTTGCTCATTGACCTACAGAGCTGATATGCGTATGTCTTTCAGAAAAAAGTGCAGTGATAACAGATGTAGTGACCTTAGAATAATTTATTGCCCCCATATTCCACCTGAAAAGAAAAACCTGTTGCATGGCTCTTAGAGGCCCCAGACTTTTTGGGGATTTTCCTGAGAATCTTATTTCTCACTTAGGCCCACATCTCATCCAGACCAAAAGAAACCCCTACTCTAACATGTACGTCATGTTCCTTGGACCACTGAGAGCTGTTATTATAATTCACAACAGTCCTTGACTCTGCCACAGAAATTTGATGATTTTATCAACATGATCATCATAAAAATGGCAGAGAACATAAAAATTCTACTCCAGTGTGCCTGGTCTTGCCTGATGCTTGAATTCTGCTCTTCTGCTTGATGAACCTTAACTCATGTTTTAAATCAGTCAATAGATAAGATTTATGGAGTATCTATGGGTGGCTAGTTCAAGATGAAGACAAAGTAATGTATAACATATAGTTCCTGTTCTTAAAGAATCTAGTAGGATCCAGTAAAATCAGAACTTCACTGACATAGATTAAACAGGAAATAGTTAAGGACAACAGAAGATTAGATAAGAGATAGCTCGTCAAGAGACAAAGTCATCAGATGAGGCTTCGAGGAGGAGGTCAGACTTTTCCTTGACCTTAGAATAAGCCGAATAGAGCATGCTGATTGAGGGGAAGCACACGGATTGAGAAAGAGCCCTGCCTGTATGAAGGTCAGGGAGAAGACTGGCTTTTCCATGTCTGGGCAATGGGGATGGTGGTGAAGCTGACGGGTAGCATGTAGCCAATTGAAGTAAGAGCTTAAAAACTTGGCGTATATGGATGTGATACAATAGACAATACACAGATAGTATTTACCATGAGCAAAGTACTGTTGTTGACAAAATGAAGAAAGAACCAATTAGAGCAAAGGAAAAAGAAGTATGGAACTTTGTAATGCTCAATGAGTGTGATGATGAAAGTCTTAACATGCAATATAATTTAAAATAGGTTAAAGGAAAAGATGAAAAGAATTTTCAAAATTGGTGTCTAGGACTGAGAAGTAAGAGAAAAGCCTCCAAATCATTGGCTTAGAAAATCGAAAGAATGGTGCTACCATTCTTGGTGCAGTTGGTGCCACGACTACAGGAAGTAGTAGTTGGAAAAGTACTTCTTGTAGTTGGAAAAGTGGAAGGAAAGTAGAATTAATTTGTGAGACGGGGAGAGAACCAGGTTTAGTTTTGACAATATGGAGTTTGAAGTAATAGAGATGTATTCAAGTAGGTACACAAGATAGGTGATTAAAAATGCAGACACAAAAAGCTGGATACAGAGATTAGGCTTTGCGCAGTGTTCATATTGGATAACTAAATCGATTTTGTCTACACACTAAGAGGAAACATATAGATGTCTCTGGGATTCTGATTATAGTCAGAGAAATTCATTCTCAGGAACAATTCTGTAGTATGTATTTTTAAAAGAGAAAGACCAGGCTCAGCCTAACAAAATAATTCATCTCTGCCCCCAAACAACCTCCCACTTGCTTCCCTGGAAGCAGAGTCAGAAACACTGAAGGACTTTCCCTGACACATCATCCTACCAGCAGTGGCAATTATGAAGGATATGAGAAGAGGAAATTAACCTCTGTGTTTCATCAGAGGAGAAGTGAGACAACGCAATGTCTCAAGGAGTAGACAATTCATTGCAAGTGATAAAGAGATCTTGACATCTACTGTGAATTTTGCTTGCCCAAAACTAACTCATCTCTTTCCTCCTTCAACTCTTCTGCCTAACTTTGTCAAGTTGCCTCTGGAATGAAGCATGCTTCTTTTTAGCTGGACACAAGTTTAGGTTGTCTGTGATGCATCATGTCAAGAAGGATTTTGACATACTTCTTGGTTCTGGACGGGGCCGTGTTGATTAATTATATTCTAGAAAGAAGATCCAAACGTTTCCACACAAAGATGTATATTAATACCTGTCAAAGCAGTGAAAGGGCCTACAGGACTTCTAAAAGCACTGCTAAAAGACAGGAGCTGGAGACCAGAGTGAGGACAGAGGGATAGAAAATGAAAAGACATCCAAGTAACAAGCAGTGAGAGATCTAGAACAATGGGTCTGACAGGAATGCAGGTGGGCTGAAGATGATTTCATGTGAACCTGGCAGCAAGATATATGTCCAAACCACCCATGTCAAGGAGTTCTGAGTGCAGGTAATGGGGACCCCAGCTTAAGACCTTGAGTTCAGGGATAGCACTTTACATCCTGGAGGAACTAGAGAGAGAGGCAACATCCAAAGGACGAAGGCACAGGCAGAAGATCAGGAGAGATTCAGGAATGGGGAACGAGACAGCAGACCACTTACTGGAACTGGGGAACAGGCAGGAGTTTGGTCTCAACTGAACAAAGCCAGTGACTCAATTATTGGAAATAAGCATGAAGAGCCACAGACAGCATGACTTTCTTGACTAATGGATTAATTTATTGATCAAGATAAAATGTCTAAGATAAAGAATTTATCTCTAATGTTTTAATCATCCAGTCCTCCTCTCTCAATCCTTTTCTTAAGAAGTCAGATCATCTGTTTAGCTTTAACCCTTTTAATTTTGACTACATTTTCAAGAAGCCATTCCTCTGACTGAATTATTCCAAGTAGTCTCCAGGGAAAAGAAGATGGGTTACTGGCTAAGTACCAAACTGCATCTCTCCATTAGAAAGAAGCATATCGAGTTCATTTTTCTCAGCCTTTTTTAAGTACAGATTTTTTGTTTCTCATGCAGAAAGTTCTATATTACCAGGACAATGCTAACTGCAGTATAGATGACACAAAAACTATTAATAGGTTGTGTCTATGATAAAGCTGAAGTAGAAAACAGAAGTGTTCCAAAAAGAGAAGTATAAAATGAAAGGGAGGAAAAAAGGCAAAATATTCTGCCTTCCAAGTTAGATGACTATCTTTGTGAAAGGACATATTTCAAAAGCAAAATAAGGTCTTTATGGTGCTTTTAACTACTTCTATTTGGATTTTGGAGATGTTTTACCTGCTTATTCTATTCTATTAATGAAAGAAGAAAGAATACATTTAATTAAATTAATTTTTTTTAAAAAAACTTTTCTTTGCTCAGAACCAGCTCCTCCCAAATCACTCTTTGCAGTGAACAAAACCCAGACTTCGGTGACTTTGCTGTGGGTGGAAGAGGGAGTAGCTGATTTCTTCGAAGTTTTTTGTCAACAAGTTGGCTCTAGTCGGGAAACCAAACTCCAGGTACCACACATTTTTATTTTCCCTTTCTGAGTTAATTTTAATTAAGGCTAATTATCTGGGTGAAATAAAAATATTCTATTTCTTTGAACTATAGAAAATGAAAACTGTCTATTTACTCTGTTGTGTTTCAGTGATATAAATTAATAGTACACTTAGAATAAGCCCAAAAGATGCTATGAGAACTTTTATATTTGTATTTATCTTTTGTGCCTAATCCTTAGCTATTCCAAGTCATACAAAGGGAAAGAAGAAAATAGGCCATTAAATTGATCAGGAAGATAATAACTCTACCATATAAAATGTAATTGAACAATTATGAACCAATTGCCAGTTATTTGAAAGGCACTGTATAGAACACAAATGGTACAGTCAATATTTGCCTTCAAAACACTTTTATATAATTGTGCATATCACATAAGGATAGAAATAACTAAAGTAAAATATAAGTGCCATGAGAGAGACCCATAAAGAATCTAAAATAACCCATGCATATCTGGTTAGTAAGGAGGACAGTTTTGTTGGAAAATGAAGGCTGAAAGAGAGCTATTGCTAAAGTTAACATTTAGATGAACCAGCAGCTCTACGGGTAGCAAGCCACAAAGGAAAAAATATTTCATAGCCAGGGGTAGAAAGAAAAGGGTCGGTTTGTGAGTGACTTCACATAATACAGTGTATAAACTAATTCTATGAACATGAATAACTAATGTTTTTAAGATAATGAAGTTCCTGAGATTGAGAAGAAGAAAGGGTTGCTAGGAGTACAAATCTCTTCATACTGAATACTAAGATAATTTGCTTTTATTCCTTTCCCTTTTTGAAATTCCTATCTACAAACTCATCTCTTTGTGATTTGGGCTGAACAGCTGAATCTTTTCTCTATTCTAAGAATCCTTTTTTAAAATAACTGTTCTGCCAATAATGGATTTTCTTCTCTGTAACTACAATGATGTCTTTCTTTAAGAAAACAATGATTAGTCAGCTACTTACTATAACTGAATCCTGTTGGCGAAAGTCTTTCTTTCCTTAGAATCATTCTTTTATAAAGTAAGTGAAAGAGATGAGAGCGGAAAAAAAGTGCTCGTGGCATGAATCTCTTTAGGCAGGGGTGTTTCAGAATCTTGTTTTGAAAAGGGGTGTTATGCTGGCTCAACTTTTTATATTGTACAGTAGTACTTGTCGTTAGTCTGGTGTGAGTCCACCAAGTTAGCAACTTGTTTAACTCAAGAATAGGTTAATAGTGTTTCTGAGTATACAAGGTTGCAATGTCTTCGGGGGATGCTATATAAAAGCTGAGAATGGAGACAAAGGGGTAGTGTCCTTAATATATAAAGAACTGCTACAAGTCAGAAAGATAAAGACCAACAACCCAAAACCAATATAGAATAGAAAAGTAAATGCAAAAGGCTCCTGAACATAAGAAAAATTGAGCAACCTCACTTGTGGTAAAAAAAAGAAATGCAAAATAAAACTACAAGATACAATTTTCACTAATAATATTGGAAAAGCTTGGAGTTTGCAAATATACTGTGTTGGAAAGAATAGAAAGAAACCGACGTTATCACACATTAATGCTATTAGTGGGTATCTTGGAAAATGTCTGTGAAGGACGATTTTTTAATAGCTTTCAAAATTAAAAATGTATACTTTTTGACCCAGCAAGTCAAGAAATTTGACCCTAGCATCGAATGTATGAGTGTGTATATATATGTACGTATGTTCACACATACATATACACACAGGTTTTGTGTGTGCGTGTATGTATGTGTATATGTATATGTATATACACACATACATACATATATTAAATGAGTGTGCGTGTATATACATCTGTTCCAGTATTTGTGGAATGATGCTCACTGTAGCATTGTTTGCAATAGCAAAAATATCAGAGACCACTTAAATGTTCATTAATAGGGACCTGGTTAGATAATAAATTACTCTGTGTCCTTTCAATGAATTTCTATACAGCCCTTAAAAAGAATAAAATAGCTTAATCTGTACTGATATGGAAAGAGGACCAAAAGATACTGATAACTAAAGTGAAAAATAAGCAGAACAATGTGTAAACTATGGCATCACTTATGTTTTTTAAACTATGTCCTATAGGTTTATATATCCATGAAATATACATGGGAAGAAAAAAAATACCTGACAACAGTGGCTGCTCCCATGGAAGGGGATTGGGCAGATGGGGAGCAGGGAAAGAAGGAAACATTTCTCACTGCTATCCTTTTTCATCTTTTAAATTTTTTACTCTTGCCATATATTACCTACTCAGCTATGATAAATAATTTTTTAAAAAATAGGTGACAATAACCTAAAATATCTTATTTTCTGCCTCTCCAGGAACCGATTGCTGTTTCTTCTCATGTCGTGACCATCTCCAGTCTCCTTCCTGCCACTGCCTACAACTGCAGTGTCACCAGCTTTAGCCATGACAGCCCCAGTGTTCCCACATTCATAGCCGTCTCAACAATGGGTAATTCTACACATCCGTGGAATCTGGTCTTTTGGAGTTATTTCTTTCCATAGTTTCCTATTTTTTCTTTTTAAATATATATCATCTATCATTTTAATGGAACCAATGTTCCACTGGAAAATCCCAAGCTTTGGAGTAAGGGAGACCTTCATTTCGATCCCAAAGTGTACTTCCTAGCTATGTGACTTAGAGAAAGATATTTACTGTCTCTGGGTCTTTGTTGTTTTTTTTTTAATCTGGAAAATTGGAATAATAATATATACCTTTTAGTGTTTTTTTTTTTTTTTGAAGCTTAGAAACAAAATACATTAAGCCCTGGCATATGCTGTCTAAAGGCTAGTTGCTTTTGTCAACTTCATCATCGTCGTCACCCTCATCTTCAGTACTAGGCACAGTACTCTCATCAATTCAGCTTCATCTATTCTAGCCTTTGCCTTCATCTGTCACTGATCAAACAGTGGCAATACTAGATTACTGGGTCAAAACAAGAAAGTTTCCATTCCAGCAGAAAGTATAAGTGGGAACATCGGAAATTAGTAAAAGGTCTGGAATGATGCTGCTTGTTTCCTTATTCTTTTTCTGAGTTGCATTATATGTGTTACACCTAGTTTGTTAGAGTCTGGTTCTGCGATCTGAACCCTCTGTGAAGTTTCCTGTAAAGCCATTCTTACTATCACATTACCCCTTTTACTGGGTTCCTGTTCATTTTTGTAATATTAGTCATATATTTAGCTGCTATATTCAATGAAGACTAGAATGGACTTTTTATTTCTTTTATTTTGGTTTTCTGTTTTTAATTTTTGTTTTTTCAAAAAAGAGGACAAAAATGGACCTGAAAAATATTTTAATTATCTCTCATTTCTATATCCTTTTATACTTTTTAAGTACATAGTTGACACTGGAACAATGAGGGGGTTAGAGGTGCTGAATCCTATTGCCGTCAAAAATCCACATATAACTTTTGACTCCACCCAAACTTAACTACTAATAGCCTACTGTTGACTGGAAGCTTTATCAATAACATAAACAGTCAATTAATACATATAATGTATATTATATGTATGATATGCTGTTTCTTACAATAAAGTAAGCCAGAGAAAAGAAAATGTTATTAAGAAAATCGTAAGGAAGAGAAAATATATTTACTATTCATTAAGTGGAAGTGGATCGTCATAAAGGCCTTCATCCTCATCATCTGCACACTGAGTAGGCTGAGGAGGAGGAGGAAGAGGAGGGCTTGGTGCTGCTGTCTCAGGGGTGGCAGAGGTGGAAGAACATCTACATGTATGTGGAACTGCACAGTTCAAACCGTGTTGTTCAAGGGTCAACTGTACTTTAACATCCATCATTCCTTGTTATCTCCATGGCAACCAGTGGAACAGGTGATAGTATTATATTTGCCAATAAGGAAAATGAGGCCCATCGGGTAGATAAAATGGCTTCCCCCAATGACAGTTAGCAGTCAAGTGAACTTGAATAAGCTCTTCTGACCATGAGTCTATTGTTCTTTCTGTTCAAGCACTCTGCCCGTAAACTGGAGCCAAGCTGGCCCAAATAGGAAGTGGCAAATACTTAAAATCTTAGGGATCATATGTACCGGGGAGTTCTCTGATTTTATAATGAATGCAAAGAATGGCATGAGTCTCCTCTGGCCCACTTTGAAGAGTTTTTAAAAAAATATTTAATATATTTTCCTGCCTTTGATATCCTGATCTTCCATGTAGAGTGAAGAAATAGGTAATGCGTAAGTGCCAAGCTAGACCAGTTATTATATTACCTTTGCTAAAAGGACACAGCCCCTGTTCTTAAGGGCTCTACAGCCTATTAATAGGTTTAATCTCTTCAGTTGTGCAGATGGAAAACGTCTAACATATGGCTTCAGATCATCAGAATGCCTGCTGCTAGTAACATGTTAAGTGCTGCAGCAGATGGTAGCTTGCTAATGCCTTTTTCATATACATTATTAGTCGTGAGCAAAGTATACAATTGTGCTTTCTGACTTTAAAGTCATGGGCAGAAAATAAGAACCCACCACCCTCTAAAAGCTTTTGAAAATATTAAATACTGATAATGCAGGATAATGACATCTATATTTGTAATTTTCAAATGGATTTAAACTATGGCACAGGTATTCTTCATTCCTAAGCTTCCCTTTATAAGAACATCCCTAATTTTGTAGGCCTTTGAAATGGACTCAGTTCTTATAGACACCTGAATACCATTTGTCAGCCTAGTTTATAAAGTTATAGTTGACCAGGAAGAGGTCATTGTTGGCTTGGGGAAACAACATGGTTGTTATTCTTACTATTATCGTAAGTTCACTGCTCTTAAGATTAAATGAAAAGCAATGAATGATTCTGTTAGTTACCATGTAACAGAACCCATAATGAAAATGTGTGCCTTATCTCTTTAGTTACAGAGATGAATCCCAATGTGGTAGTGATATCCGTGCTGGCCATCCTGAGCACACTCTTAATTGGACTGCTGCTTGTTACTCTCATTATTCTCAGGAAAAAGCATCTGCAGATGGCTAGGTAAGTTGAGTTTTCTCGTAGTTAGGAAAGCCTTTTGATTCATGATTTAAGTGCTTCACTATTCCTTTTACCCCTGATACATTGCTCATCAGAGCACATTCTCAAGTACTTTCTGTGGTATATTTTCAGAACAATTCATCAATTCCCTTAAGAAACTGCTGCTTATTTGAATACTACTGGGTTTGGGAAATTTGGTTCAAATTTATATTTTCCTGATACTAGCCTACCGAATTGTAAATCAACATCGCTTCTCCTTTTTCAGGGTTCTATCACTTGCATATTTATAAATAAATTTATCCAGCCAATAACAATTTAATCAGTGCCTTATATGGCATATCCGAAGGAAAATCTGACATCAGAGCTGTCCACTGGCACTTTCGACCTAGCTGGAGATATGTACCTGCATAGATATATTTAAAGGCATAAACTGACCTGTACCATAAAGGAGATAAAAATAGGATGCCATGAAAGTGGAGATGAAAGATTAATTTTGCATGTGCAAATCAGCTTCTTGAAGGTTGGCATTTGAATAGATCTTAGAAGAATAGGGAGGTGGTATTGCACTGTGGCTAGAATGGAAGCTCTGACATTGTACTCCTTGAGATTAAATCTTGACTTACAACCTGTGTGAGCTTGTGCAGGTCTCTGAGGCTTCATTCATTCATTTAACAAATATTGACACCACGCCTGCTGTGTGTCAGACTCCTTCAGGTGCTTGGGATATGGCAGTATATGAAACACAGAAAAATATATGCCTTCATGGAGCTTGCATTCTAGTGGGGAAGAGAGAAAATAACAAACGTGTACGGAAAGAGATCGCATGGTATGTTAGCAGGCCATGTGAAAAAATTGTACAGCTGATTAAGGGAGATGAGCAGTACCAATATGAGGAGAGAAGCCCCGGGAGGTGGGTGAGTTTCACTGAGAAGGTGGCATTTGCACAAAGACTTGAAGTACATGGGGGAGGCAGCCCCGTGTTATCTGCAGGAAGAGTGCGCCCAGTAGTGAGAACAGCACGTGCAAAGGCCCTGGGGCAGGAGCATGACCAGCATGTTCAACGCATAGCAGAGAGATTCGTATGACTAAAGCAAAGGAAGGGAAGAACAGCAGGGGATGGCCAGATCAAGGGCTTCAGAAACCATTAGAATGACACTGGCTTTTACCCTGTAAAAGCAAAACGGGCAACCATTGCCAGGCTTGGGGCAGAAGATTAACACCATCTGACTGGTATTTTAACACTTTTATTCTGACTTTTATGTAGGAAACACGCAAGGACAAAAGCAAGCACCTCACCTGGGGGAGCTGTGACAATAATCCAGGCAAGAGGTGGCTGTGCTCAGTGCAGAGTAGTAGCAATGAAACCAGGGAGAAACCATCAGATTCTGGATATACTTCCAAAATAAGGGCAATAGGATTTGCTAACAAATTGGCCGTGGACTGGAAATGAATAAAGGAGTCAAGGATGATTCCAGGTTTTTGGCCCTAGCAAAGGAAAGGACAGAGTTACCATCAAGCGGAAAGATTTCAGAGTTGGGGGAACATTAAGTCTTCGGTTTTAGAAAGGTTAAGTCTGAGGTGACTGGCAAGTGCAAGTGTGGAGTAGAAAACTGAACATAAAAGTCCGGTGTTTGGGGAGAAGTGCTGGCTGAAGATATAAATGTGAGAGTTGTTTGCATATATAATCAGTTGTATTAAAGCTACAGACTGGGTGACATTCAGGGAGTAAACGTAAGAGAGGAGGGCCCTGGATTAAGCACTGCAATACTCCCATATTAAGGTTTTCAGAGAGAAAAGAAAATAACAAGAAAAGACTGAGAAGAGGCAGCCAGTGGAGCAGAAGGAAAACTAAGAGAGGATTGTGGCCAGGAAGCCAAAGAAAGAATGTGTACCCAGAAGAGATGACAGGTCGGCCACAGTGGCTCACTCCTATAATCCTAGCACTTTGGGAGGCCAAGGTGGGAGGATCGCTTGGGGTCAGTCTAAGCAAGAGTGAGACCTCATCTCTACAAAACAAAAAACAATATATATATATATATATATATATATATATATATATATATGAACATTAGCTGAGTGTGGTGGTGTGTACCTGTAGTCCCAGCTACTCGGAAGGCTGAGGCAGGAGGATCGCCTGAGCCCAGGAATTTGAGGTTGCTGTGAGCTGTGATGTTGCCATTGCACTCTATCTAGTGGGAGTGACAGAGCAAGACCCTTTCTCAGAAAATAAAATAAAAAAGAAGCGATAATAATAGCCCCTACATTAGTGGATAGTTAACCGCATTAATGCATTGCTAACATAGTATAATACTCAACTCATAGGAAGTATGCGATAAATGTTAGCTCATGATAGTAATAGTGGACAGGGTGGTAATAGGTGTAGTAATGGAAATAGAGGTATTTATGAGCGTTTTTTTGTGGTGCACACAGCAGATATTTAGCAGGGGGTGGGGTTCTAATTCATCCAGCTAGCCATTCAAGCATAGATTTACATTTTGGGGGCTATGAGCCTCTTGGGCAGTCTGGTGAAGCCTGTAGATCCCTTCTAAGAACGATGCTTTCTTTTTAAGTACATAAAATAAAATACATAGGATTATACAATTATATTGCAATATGGTAACCATAATATTTAAAAAGCAAACACCTTATATGCTTCTTTATTAATACATTAAATATCAATATTTAGCAGGGTGTCTAATAACTCTCATGATTTCATCATAGTGATGAACATGAACAATATTTCAGGCTATTTGCAGCAAATCTGTTATATATAAATATCTGTAATATCTGCTGCTATCAAATTACAAGTACAGATATTATGGTGGTTTGTTTCCTATTTTAATAATAGAAGGAACTGTAAATTTAGTTACAGGTTGTGAAAATAAAGATGTACTTTTTACCCACATGTCCACACAGCCTTAATGTCCATCTTTTGTCCCCAGATTATAAACCCCTGCATTATCTACCTGTGAGATGTGTATTTAAAACAAACACCTGCATTAGAGGGTAAATTAAGTCTTATATATAAGAAATTAAATTAGGAAAATTCATTGATGATGTAATTTATAATACAATATGACATAATAATATATTAATGTATATTTCAAAAGAAGGAACTTAGAATACCCTAATAAGAACAGGCAGTTAACTGAAGTAATTAGCACATTATGTCAAAAATGTCAAAATCTCTGCTTCAATTCTGAATACGTCCATCAATTTCATATAGAGAAAAAATGAGATGTGTGAGTCCCAATGAGCTATGTTATTTATGCATGCTATTAGTCAGAAGGCAGGGAAATGAGAATATGGTAATCATTTTCTCTACTTCTGGAAAAAAAATAGAACTTTAACAGTGTTTTTACTAATTAATAGGCAACGTTGTGGATAAGAGGCATGGCGGAAGCCAACCTATCTTAATACATACCACTCTCTTATCTCAAATAATGAATAATATGGGCCTCAAAATATGAGAGAAAGATTTTAGAGGAAGTAAACAATATAACTTGATCCATTATCATAGAGAGAAAATCAAAATGCTATGAAACAAAATCCCACAAAGAGATTTTGCTAAAAATGGAATCTAGGAGAGTTTCTATATCTTACTGTTGAATGCTTTGTAAAAAATATTATATCCCTCATAGTTCAAATTTATTTTAGGATCATGAATGCCCTTTGGAAAGGATTGTGAAATGAATCCTTTTGGCCTCAAGTAACTGGATTTGCACCCTTGCACAAGATTGTTTCATCTTTTTATCTTTTTGTTTTATATTGTATACAAAAAAGGAACATATAGGACTTGTATTATTAATATTAGCTTTTATAAAAATTTAAAGGGATGGGTATATACACAGCTAATGGGTGCGTTGTGCACCGTCTCGGGGATGGACACACTTGAAGCTCTGACTTGGGTGGGACAAGGGCAATATATGTCACCTAAACATTTGTACCCCCATAATATGCTGGAAAAAAAATTAAATGGTATATGATAAGCCAGTAAAGACTCTCTTTACTTTATGTCAAGGCAAAGAGTGCTCTGTCAAACAGTAACCTTGATTTTGTGATTCCTTTCAAACAGGGAGTGCGGAGCAGGTACATTTGTCAATTTTGCATCCTTAGAGAGGGATGGAAAGCTTCCATACAACTGGTGAGTATTGTTTTGGAACAAGCCTTTTAATGGCTTAGTTATGCTATGTGTGCTCCAAATTTAACTTTACTATTTTGGGGGGATAAATGGTTTTGTCTGATTACCTTTCATAATTTCAGCAGCAGTAGATTTTCTGTGGGTAGATCTTGACAGAATATAATGGTTTATATAAGCTTAATTCTGAAGCCGAGAAAATGTCACAGTCTGCTCTGTATTTGCTATATTAAACAAGAACCAGAGCAGTCATGCAAGGAGCCTGTTACTGTGCTGAAGAAGGGCTTAAATGCAGGAGCCACACTGAGCAAGTGGTGGCTAAAGGCACAAAGAGAGACTCCAGTGAAGCAGCGTGAGACAGGGCAGCATCTCCATTTAAAATTCACATTTCAGTTCCTGGGGATATGAGCCACCACTTCTGTTCAAACATTAGGTAGAAGTATGTACAGCCTGGGGCTCTCAGCTCTTATAAGCCAGGGAGGAAAACATGGCCTTGTTTTTCTTTATGCCTCAGTATTAAGGACCTGGAGGGAGGAGGTGTTTGGGGAATTTAAAAAAAAACATTGTCACGTGATTAAATTGGTTGACATTATTCCTAACAGTGATACACGAGAATTAGCAATCCTATCCAGCTCAGTCAATACTCAACAAAATGACTAATTAAGTAAACATTTAACATGAAGCTAGCACCACTCACATGATCTAGTTTGTTTCTTTCACAAGCAACCATGAATAGTACATTTAAATATATACATTTCATCTTAATCCTTGGTAGGTAACTTTTTTTCTGGTTTTTTTTTTTTCTATTTTCTAATCCCCTAAAATGGTTAATCTTAAATTTTGCTACTAAAATACAATTAATCCAAAGTGAAGAAAGAGAAACTCATAAACTCTTGATGCTGAAAAGATAGGAAACATTATTAGGTTTATTCAAATATATTAGCACTCTTTCTAAAATTAAGAGACTGACTCCCTGATACTTGTTTCTTACCTGGTACACCCTTAAAAAAGTCCAGTTCTGGAACAGTGGTGAGTGGCCCAACTAGCAACTTATTTGATTATAGGCACTTGTGACTCATGAGAGCTCTGGGTTAACTAACTTCATAGCCAGTCATGATTTATAGGATTTATGGGAGACCAGTTATGGGAGAAGTGAGGTAAAAGAAAGTTCACTTCAGGATCTTTCTATAAAATCAAGCAAATTCTCCTACAGCTCTTGGCAAAGACAATTTTGCCAACTCTCAGTGTTTTCTGGATGACTGAGAATAGATATCTCCGTGAAGACTTGTAGTAACTGAAGTGACAGGTGACAGTATTTTTTCCCCCAATTCTCAGAATAACCACAGATGCAGCCACAGGATATTTTTAAATCTGTATTAATGGATGTTTCTATTTGACAAGTGGTTTGAATATCTGAAATTGGATTCAAACCAAGCATTTTAAATCAACAGTCTGAATTAGAAGTAAAATGAAACCAAATAATTTTGATCCAGCTTAGCTGAGTATCAGTGAGACTACATACTAAGCAGTTGATGAGCCACTAATCTTGAATGAATGATACCTGAGTATTATACCATACCTCTTTTGTAAGGGTCACTTTTAGAAATTATGAATAATTCTTTAGAAATTATGAATTAAGAATAATATAGAAAGTCACACCTAGTAATGCAACTTTAAAAGAATGTGTTTTAAAAGTTTAGTCTTCACCGCAATCAGTATATGTAAACCGACCCTTTATATTTTCTTACACATGCTGCTGTTTAGTTATCAAATGATGTCATAGAAGTTTCTTAAAATAGACTTAAACGTTGGAAGAATGATATCCAAGAATAAGACTTGAGGTAACTAATGAGGCATTTAAGAGCCTCATTTAACTGAATGCAAAATGTAATCATCTAATAGCAGACTAATTGACACAAACTAAGTTGAAAGAAATATATCTGATTACAATAAGTTCGTGTGTGAATAAATACTGATTCTGCCAACATTATAGCACTTAAGCCTTCACATTTAAATTTCACAGAATGGAATAATACTTAGTTGTAATTAAGGTGCTTGTCATATTAATTGATCCTGGAAGGTAATTACTGATATCTGTTCACAGTTTATATTACTAACTCTTGCCACTTTTTCATCTTTACATCTGTTATCTATTAATGCTCACAGGCGTAGGAGTATATTTGCTTTCTTAACCCTGCTACCCTCATGTCTTTGGACTGATTATCTTTTGGCATTTTATATTAATCCTTGGTAAGTGATTTTTTTTACTGTTTATCTAACACAAAGTCTTTAAAAGTCAGCTTTCAAGAAATAAACTAAAAGGAAAATTTCTTTTTGATTATTTTATATGTTTGGCAGCATCTAAAATTGTTAATCATGTATTGAAGCAAATTGAAGCAGTTAATGGTACTAAGATGCTAACTATAATGTTTTCTCAATTAAATTTTCTTCTTATGATGTTCTAGGCAAGGTTTTCTTCCATTTATTATGAGTCATTTGTTTCTTCATTAAGTCAATCCATTGGCCTCTCATCTTTTAAATGACACTTTCCATTTTCTTTGCCATCTCCATCCACTAGAGAGCGCTATATTTACAAGAAGGTAGAAATGCATCACTGTTGAGAACCCAGAGTCTATACGGTACTCTGTATTTGATAATAATACACAATTTTTATAATAATGTTAACTCAATGAATATTGAACAGCTGACTATGTACAAGCCTCTTTGTATAATTATCTTATTGAATTCTCCCCCACAATCCTGCAAAGAGTATTATTGGTCTCATTTTAGACTTGAGATACAGTCTTGAGATTAACTGTCTTAATATCTATACTACTATATAGGGAATCCAGGTTCCAAACTCAGGTTTCTCTGAAATCTATTCTTTCCTCTGTAAAAAGCAGTCTTCTATGGTTTCTTATTTTCTCGAACTCTAAATCATTTCAACAGTCAAATCTTGAAAAGTTATCTTTTTTATTTTTTTGAAGTATATAATAATAATAACAGCCTTGAATTCTGAGACTAAAGAATGGAGAAGAACTTTCTTTTCCTGAGTTATGAGAAACAAGGTAGCAGTTTCCCACGGAACTGACCAAAACTCATTGTCATTAAGTATTAATACATGGTGTTTAGGTACTAAATTATGTACAGACAGATCCAGAAATGTGGACAACTTGAGAAGGACTCAGAAGAAAGCAATAAAAATATCTCATGGACTGGAAAAAACGGCCCATTGGAGGGAAAAAATGATGAAAAGCAATCTGGAGAGTTATTTATTCAAAAAGACAGTTGATCAAAAATATTCTTCAGCTCCTCGGAGGACAGAAGAAATACAACTGGCAGAATTTAGGATTTCAAGTTGCAGTGGAAGAAATATAAAACAGGACTTCCTCATAATACAGATTAATATCAGAATTTATATTTAAAAAAAAAGTAGAGGAAAAATTTTTTGAAACAAAGTACGCAAAGATGTATAAGAAATTGGTCAGATGGTGGCTCATGCTGTAATCCCAGCACTCTGGGAGTCTGAGATAGGAGGATCTCTTGAGCTCAGGAGTCCAAGACCAGCCTGAGCAAGAGTGAGACCCCTGTCTCTGCCAAAAATAGAAAAAATTAGCCAGGCCTGGTGGCACACACCTGTAGTTCTAGCTACTCAGGAGGCTGAGGCAGGAGGCTCCTTTAAGCAACCAGGAATTTGGGGTTGCAGTCAGCTACGATGATGCCACTGCACTCTAGCAGGGGCAACAGAGCAAGATCCTGTCTCCAAAAAAAAAAAAGAAAGAAAGAAAGTCAAAGGAATGCACTGGGTGATAAAGACCTATGAACTATTATTCTAAGTTTGTTATTGCAGTTTTCAGTACAGGGCTTCAACCCAGTCAACTCTGTATTTACAGTATCTAACATTCGATAGTTTCCAGGTATGAGTAGCACACATGAATTCCATTTTGACCTTCAAAATATACTTCTAATTTTAACTCAACATCTACTAATCTTCCTCAAGTATTTTGCCATTAAAATACTTGTAGCAAATGCTCTTAAAGTACCCTCCTCAGATTTCAATTAAAATGAAAGAAGGATACATATAATAATGTTATATTTCTTTCCCTGCTTAATTCTCTCAGACTGTCTCATTTTCCACAGTTTAGTTTTAAGCTTCTATCAGGTAGGCCTGTGCTTATTTGCATGTCTTTCATAATAAGTCCCACTGATGAACATGTCTTCAAATTTTGGCAACCCCTTCAAGGTCTCCTACTTATAGTACTGACCAAATAGCACGAGGCCCAAATTAGCAGGGGAAAAAACCTTCAGTGATTTTTAGAAGAATCATCATGAGACTGTAAATGGTTCTCTGCAGGTGAGAAGAGAAGGCAAAGCATAGATCCCCACACTTTCTGCCACTTTCAGTAAATGTCACACATCTCAACCAGTGAAAATGTACTGGGTATAAACTGCGTTCTCAGCCCTGGGCTTGTGCAATGCCAGACATAAAAGAAGTCAAATTCATGGCCCTGCTTGGTCAAGGATGGCTCAAACCCACACACCCACTCACATTTCCTACTGTTTGCCTCACCTAATAACTCGTGGTTATTTTCTCCTGCTTTCCTTTGCTAAATAGTCATTTTTAATCCTCCTTCAGATGTGTTGTCTTCATATTTCACCTACCCTGTTATCAACAGCCACAAATGATAGCCATCCCCGCCCCCAACACACACACACACATTTCCTAATACTGCCCAACTTTTCTCTAAGCTGTTGATTTCTTGGAAAGATATGCTCCTGTTCATTTCCTAAAACCCTCCTGATGCTGCTAGTGGTTTGTGTGGAAATCAAGAAGCTCTTTCTCTCTCCCATGGTGTTGCTCGAATCTTTCCCCGGGGTGGTAGCAGAGCGAGTGTGGAGCACCAGTGTCCAGTTGGGTTAGTGTCAGGATTGTGTTCTGCAAGGATTTCTGACTTTAATCATCTCAGAATATGTTTCCTATTGAAAGAAATCATCTTATTTGACCTAGCTTTATCTAGACTCAGTGTTATTACTTTTTTATGTTTTTTGCTACCATAACCATTCTTATGTTGTCATGTTGTTCTCCAGTATTCATCTGCCTGTTCTAAATCCTAAACGGTTGGCATTTTAAGCATGAAGCAAATGTGCTTAACCACTTTGGTACGGTGCTCACCGGCCGAGAAGCCATGCCCACAGCCGGCGCTCACAGTCCACACGATAGTGTGTGCTGTGCATTGACGACGCATCCGTTTTGCTCTTGTGTGATGAGGAAAGCTTTAAAGCACTGAAAGCTTGTTTGACTTTACAGGCAGCTTTACTTGTAATGTAAATCAGAATAGGTAACATATACATATATGTTTTCATTACGTTATTTTTAAATGTTC
>CAUYPO010145696.1:0-10226 GCA_963574435.1 Cheirogaleus major
AATACATGAGTGGATTAACAAAATGTGGTATATGTATACCATGGAGTACTATTCAGCTTTAAGAAACAATGGTGATATAGCACCTCTTGTATATTCCTGGATAGAGCTGGAACCCATTCTACTAAGTGAAGTATCTCAAGAATGGATAAACAAGCACCACATGTACTCACCAGCAAATTGGTATTAACGGATCAACACCTAAGTGGACATATAGGAATAACATTTGTCGGGTGTCGGGCAGGTGGGAGGGGGAGAAGGGGATGGGTATGTACAAACATAATGAGTGAGATGTGCAACGTTTGGGGGATGGTCATGCTTGAGGCTCTGCCTCGAGGGGGGAGGGGGGGCATGGGCAATATACGTAACCGTAATATTTGTACCCCCATAATATGCTGAAAAAAAAAGAATGGTCCTGGTTTGACCCCAAAGAAACATACATCTTTGCTCCTAGAGCTGAAAGGAGCATTAAAGTTTCAATGATATCATTTCTTGACTTCAGAGAGAACCATGCTCAAGCCAAGCCAGGAAAAATCCATCCTGTTATTCTAGATCAAAGATCAACAAACATTTTCCATAAAGTACCCCATAGTAAATATTTTAAGCTTTGTGGGCCATATGGTCTTGTCACAACTACTCAGCCCTATCCCTGTCATGCCAAAGTAGCCATAGATAATAAGCAAATGAATGGGCATGACTGTGTTCCAATGAAACTTTATTTACAAAAACAAAGAGTGGGACTGGACTTCACCCACAGGCAGTAGTCGGCCAACCCACGTTCTAAAATCTCTAGAAGAGAAAATTCCTAAACTTCCCTAGGAAGTTTTCAGCTTTTATGGCTGTTCATTCTTCACTATGTCTAGTTCATATCCCTTGGCTGTAATATACGTCTTCTTTTATACTCTGGGGAAATGGAGAACATCTGTTTGGGGCATCCTTTTCTTGGAAGGACTAACTGCCACAGGGAAAGGATGACAGATCGGCATGAAGGTTTGCTAGGGGCTCTAGAGTCAGAGGACATGCATTCATATCCTGGCTTCACTACTTACTTGATGTGTGATCTTAGGCAGGTTGCTAAACCATTCTCTGCCTCAGATTTCTCATCTGCAAAATGGTTATACTCATGATACTAAACTCATGGTGCTATTGTGAGGATTAAATTAGATGATGCCTTGTAAAAACACTTTAACCTAGTGCTTCAGTAAATGTGAGATGGAAGGAAAAGGATGAGGATGGCAGAGAGAGACAAAAAGTGAGGCTCCTGTGACATTGAACAGTGCAATTATTTGAAGGCAAATGAATTTGGAGAGCCTATTTGGAGACTTTAGCAAAGAGAGCAAAGATGGTCATATATGTTGGGTAGAATAATAACTCATCTATTACACTACCCTTCACTGCACTTCATAGTATATATCACTCTAAATTTATTTTTCCCATTTGTTTCCTTCTATATTGCCTGTCTTTCCCCACCAGAACATAAAGCCCCAAAGGAAGAGTCATGTCTATGCCGTTCATCACTGTATCCCCAGGACCTAGAAGAATTTGCGGCACATAGTAAGTATTCAATAACTAATTGCTCGATGGAAGCACAAACGAGTGGGAAGGTTGTCTTTTCCGTGCAGTGCCCAGTTTCAAGAAGAATCCAGCACAGAGAGGGAAGAGCCTGTCTCCAGCCATCCATCATCATCAGAATGAATTCATGCTGCCCACGAGCCTCCTGGCAGACATCACTGCCAGGTCACTGTCGTGTGGCTTCTGGACTGAACAAGAATTCTCACAGCTGTTACACTGAGTTTTAACCTCAACTCTCTTATTTGTTGACTCATACCCCCAGATGCAAAACAGGATGATAAAAAATTAGATCTTCTTTCCAAGACCAAGGGATAGCTCGTTAAATATAAAAAATTAAGGGGTGGTTACCTTTGTGCAATCCCTGTATCCACCTAAGTGCTGGATGAAAAGAACAGACAAACACTGTGGTTGAGGGTTTCTCTGTGTTCCCCACATTTCCATTTGTATCATACTGAAGAAGAATGGTCCACAGGGAATCATTTTATTCATCTAATCTGGCCATGACCTTGCATCCACTGGCAGTGAATATTAGGCTTGCAATAACCCCAACTCTACCTTTTTTACTTTCTTTTCTATTTTTTCTTCCCTCTGTATATTCCATTTTTGTTGAGCAAATGATTAAATACCCCTAGCATAGTTTCAGGCATTCATTCCTCTTTAAGTGGAAAGAAGCAGACATTATAAATCGGGCAATTTGAAGACATGTGTAAAGCAACCTGTCAGCAGTCCAAACACCGAGAGGCTGAAGGAATGCCAAATAATGGGAAGAGGGCCACAGAGGTGTGGCCAGTCTAAGATGACTTTCTGGGAGAAATGAGTTTGAGCCAGTTCTTGGAAGGATTCCTTAGAAATTATTTAGTGAAAGAAGGAGGTAAATGGACAGGAAGGACGGGAGGGAAGATGGGGGATAGCTGCCCAAGTACACACTCAATGCAAATTGAGCTCAGAGAGAAAAGTAACATTCAAGACATTTTTATTCAGTAACTACTCTGTCTGTCAGTACCACCCAGGGCTTTAAAATAAATTACGAGACTTGATTCCTGCCCTCAAATTGCTGAAAATACAATGTGGACAGTTAAGCGCACTTTTGCTAACAAAATTGAAACTCCACATTTTCTCTAAAGTTAATTTAACTAAAATGTCAGAAAGTGATAAGATTCCTTCAGTCAGCCATCATGTCCAGATTACTTACCTGAGTTGCTTAAAGACTAGTTTCTGATTTTGACACCTCAGCACCAAGCTTCTGTTGCACAATACTTTTTTTTCTTCAATGTAGATGGCTAATAGCAAGGACAGGGGTTGAAAGGGTTAATCTATTTCCAACAGCCCCATTAAATGAACTTTAAAAATGACAGTGGAGAGTATTTTGTTTTTAGTTTATGGAGACGGTTTCCATAATGGCTTCCTGAATGCCACTCCCAGTGTGTGGCCTCAGATGCATCCGGACAGCTAATGAAAGGACTTGCTGAGACATAAGACCTGCCACACAATTCTTAGCATCAGCCTCAGCTGGGCTATCTCCAAGTCCAGCTGCATAGCCAGTCAGCTCAGCTACCGGATCCCCTGGGTGCGTCTAATCTTGAGCAAGATATATTTATCTCAATTGCTAAGAGATCTGGCTCAGAGACAGAGCAATGACCTAACATGTAGAGTTCAAGAGTTAATCCAGAGAGGTCAACTTTCTCACCCATACATTCTTAGAACGGCATAGATATGTGTCCTTTTCCTTCCTCAAGACTGAGATTTTTCAGGAGTGTATCAATTTGAAATCAGTGATACAGAATTAGTTAAAAATAAAAATAAGTTTAGCTTTCTTTGGCCAAATTCACAGAGGTGGTAGTGGTGGGGAAGACAAAATAATACTCACTAAGGGACTGCTCCTCTCTGCCAGTGCTTTATGCATATTATCACATTTATTTCTCAAAGTATATATTTCCCATCAAAAAAAAAAAAAAAAGAAAAGAAAAAAAGAAGAAGAGAAGGAAAACAAACAAACAAACTTCATCTTTATTTGGGAAAAACTGAGAATCAGAAGGCGTATACTGGCCGAGATCACACAGCTAAACAAAGGCAACACTAGGTAGAACTCATGTTTTGGCTTTATGAGATTCAATCTTTCCTCACTATACCACCCTGGTTTTCATCCATATTATTGGGTTATCATTAAAACAGAAATAACATTATTTTATATTCAGGCTAGTTTGACTAACATTCAAAATAATTTAAAGATTATACAAATTCTTCCAGATAATAGCAAAAGAGGAAACACTCCCTGATTCACTTTATACTTCTCAAACCAGATGATGATTGCACAAAAAAGAAAAATTACCATCCAATCTAAATCATGAATATAGAAGCAGAAATTCTTGACAAAGTATTTTAGCAAATGATATATAAAAAGATAGTGTCACAAATAGCATAATTTATAATCATATAGAATTATTCCAAAGAAAGCAAGTTTGCTATAATATTGAAACTTTGATTATATTATTAGATGAAGAAAAGGCATTCTATAAAATTTAACACCCATTCTTAAAAAGAAACTCTTAGCAAACTAAAAATACAATGACAATTATTTTATCTCATAAAAGATAGCCACCAAAATACTTCAGCAAACATCATACTTAATGGTAATGCATTAAAAGCATTCACCTTAAAATCAGAATCAAGATAAGGATACTTATGGAACAAAGCTGTCATGAGTTAATGATATTTTTGTCCTAAAATATAATCCTCAGATGATCTGAAGACAAATTATTAGCATCAATAAGGGAGTTTAGCATGGTTGCTGGATTTAAGTTCAGTATTTTAAAAATTGAATGTGTATATGCCAACATTAAGCATTTAGAAAATGTAATAATAAAAAAAAGAAAGATACTATTCACATTGAAGAGCAAATAACCAAGAATAGCCAAAACACTCTTGAAAAGAACAGGGTGGGGAAGCAGGCCCTATGTGATATTTTTAAAGCCAACTAATTAAGACAGTGTACCAGCTGTACAGAGAGAAAAATAGACCACAAGGCTAGATTAAACAGCTGGGAAACCTACCCCAGCACATATGAACCTTGGTATAAGACAGAGGCTGCACGTTCAGGGAGAAAGGGACCATGGTGATGGCAAAATTGACTATCCATATCGAAAAAATGAAATCAGATGCCTACATCATGCCATACATAAAAATAAATTCCAAATGACTAAAGATTTACTTGTAAGATGCAATACCTTAAATATTTAGAGGAGTGGGGGCGGAAAAGGTGGGATATCTTTTCTCAGCCATCGTAAAGGTCGTGGCTGACACTCCTATAACAAAGGACAGGTTAACAGGAGAGAAGCATAACAGATTTATTCAATTGAAGTTTTATGTGACACTGGAGCCTTCAGAAATGAAGAGCCAAAGACCCAGGGAAAACTCTATTTTTATGCTTAGGTTCGAGGAAGAATGGACAGCCATGTAACAATGTGAACAAAAGGGTATGACCTAATGATAATAAACTTGGGCTGGGGACCCAGCAAGGCCTGTCTGTTCAGATTCTTCTGGGTCCCTCTGTGTAATAGTCCTTTCTTCTGGGTACAGGGCAGGACCCCTTGTAATGAGGGTCTTTGAAGGAGAGGGAAGAAGTGACAGAGCAACCTCTCTAGGCTTATGGCTTGTGTCAGTTGACAGGAGTTCTAGTTTCTATGCCCAGCCTTGGGGAAGAGGAATTCTGGTTTCTGTGACTCTCTGGGGGAGAATGAAGGTGGGACACAGGAGGATAGAAGGTCAGAGGGAACTTGCTTCCGAGGCCTTTTCCTTTAGTTCAAAGTGCTCAGGATGCTAAAGTCCCATCCTTCGGGAGATCGTATTCTGATCCCTAACAGAAGGAAATTATGTCTGATATATTTATAGATTAAGAGTAAGAAGACAGTTAAATCACACAAAAATTATAAAACATAAATGAAAAATTTGATAATCTGACTATACTGGAATTACAAACTTCCATTAAAAACATGTTATTAATAAAGTAAAATGAAACAAAACAAAACTTGCAAATGAGAAAAAGTTTTATAGCACATATAACCGACAAAGGATTGGTATCAAGAATACATTAAAAAACTCCTACAAGTCAATAAGAAAAATAAATATATATCAATATGAAAGATATGATTAGATATTTCACAAAGAAATAGAATGTAGAATAAACATAGGAAAAATACTTATCTTCACTGGTAGTCAGAGAAATACAAATTAAAACTATGAGGAATTATCACTTTTCACCCTCAAGAAAGAAACAAAGTAAAATGTCTAGTAAAATACCAAGTGTTGATCAAGATGTAGGACACCAGAGAAGTTTTCATGAACTGCTGGTGTGGTATAAGCCACTTTACAAAGAAAATTAGCATTACAATACTTGGAATATTTCAAGGTGAACATCCTTTAAGATCCAAATATTCCCTTATTAGGCATATATTCTAAAGAAATTGTTGCATTTATATACATGTAGGAAAATGTTCAAAATAACATTGTTCGTTATAGCCAAAATATACAGAAATAACTTCAGCGTCCATCAACAGAAGACTATGTCTGCCGCAATATATCATACACTGGGACTACTTGAGGGCAGTAGAAATGAATGAATGCTATCTATAGGCCTCAAACTAACCAGAAGGAAAAATAATCAAGTCACAAATACATAAGGAATATTTCCATTAAATAAATTCTGAAACATGCAGAACTAAGCATGTTGTCTCAGGATGCACATATATGTAGTAAATCCATAATGGAAAACAATAGAATAACATTACAAAATCTAATATTTGGTTACTTCTGAAGGTGGGAGGGGGGAGATGTGATCAGGAAAGACATATGGGGCACAGTTAGCTGTTCGTAATGTCCTGTTTCTATGCTGTTTGGTGGGTATGTGCTTGTTTATTATATCTTATATGTAATAGATATTTTGTACATATGCAAGAAATATTCTGTAATATTTTAGAATTACAAATCAGTGGTTTGATATGCTGGTAATATTTTTTCTAATGTGCATTGAAATAGAAACAAGACTACTAAAATAAAAATTCATTTTCATGTGATTGAATAGTTCTTATAATCTCTTATACCATTTGTGATATGCATGCCTCACTCATACCTCCCTCATCCTAGGAAAGGGGGTAAGGAAGTATAATGGCCCTAGAAATTGATGTGACCACTGTAGCCAGTTTAGCCATTGTTCCAAAAGCTGTGGCTTTAGTGATAGGTAAAGACAGGGATAAGACTTTATCCATGTCTCCGTCTCTAGAGCAGGAGTTGCAAAATCACATGCCCACAGGGGCAGCCAAACAGCATCAGGAGGCCGTGGTGAGGGCCAGGACAACCTGCCAGCCTGTACCCTCTCCGCAGGAGGTGGAGCTCTCCCTTCCAAGCTGGGTGCCACCGTTGGGCAATGCAAGACAGGCACTGACAAGATTAATTCTTTTCCAGAAAAGTTGAAAACTCAGATTTTATGTGAAACTACCAGTTTTTACATGTTGGCAATGAATTCACATATTGACAACTGAACACTGCAGATCTGTTGACCCAGGTCTGTGAGCTGCCCCTGTGTGTGGCCCACCAGTTTGCAGGCTCCCTGCAGAAGCCGGCTTGGTGTCCCGCATCAATAGCGGATGCCTGATGAGTCTTTGCTGAGCTAATGGTCCATGTTTTAATTTCTCTGCCAACATCTGCGGAGACAGTCTGGGAGGCATATTACAAAATGGCCGCAGATTCTTTTCAGCTCTTCCCGTCGAGAGGCAAGGTCCGTGGCCTCTCCCTCGTACTAGGTAAGCTCTGACGGCTCCACCAGTTGACGATGGTGGATGTGACATTGTGCTGCCCAAAGAGGTTGGAAGCTTCCCCTTCCTGTCTTTGGGTGCTACGTAAGAAGCCCGACTTCCCTGAGTCCGCCACCCTGGACAGGCCACGCGCAGATGCTCTCGTGGCATTGCGTAGCGCTCAGCCTCCGGCACCCTGCGCCAGACATGCGAGTGCAGCCGCCTCGACTCCCCAGATCAGCCCGGCTGTCAGCGGAGGGCTCCCATGCGCACTTACCTAATGCCACAAAGAATAAAAGAATTGCCCAGCCGAGCCTTGCATAAATTCCTGACTCACAAAATGATGAGATAAAAAACATTGTTGTTTAAATCACTAAGTGCTGGAGTTGTTAGTTACACATTAATAGATAACTAAACACTCTAAACTTCTTAATTTATCTTCAAATTTATGTAACTATGAGTCAATATCAGCTAATGAACTTCATTATAGTTTGCTTTGAAGAAGGAAACAGAAGATTTCTTATAAATTCCATATGCCTTATCTCCAGGAAAAACAGGTCTGCATAAATGTGTAAGAAAAGAACAGTCACGACAGGGTATATGACATTTGAGGCTGAACCAAAACCCAAACCTTATATAGGATTGTTGTGTTCATTATTTGGCCATGAAGAACGTATTTAAGAAGCTGTGGGGTTATTTAGTTAATTTAAAAATTTTCCCCTTTAGAGTAATCAGAAAGTGTGTTTGAACAAAAACGCTTCGCTGGGGAACATCAGGCGTTCAGACTCACGCATGGTCTGTGCGTGGGGAAGACCCAGACGTTGTGCAGCAGGTCTGGAGGCACGATACAGCCCGCCTGCAATCCCCCAAGCACGTGCAGGCGAGCTGGGAACAATACTTTAGGGGCATCACAGTACAGGAGAGGCTCTGGTCGCCCTTGAAAGGGCCAGCTGCTATTTTTTTTTTTCTTTTTTGAGACAAGGTCTTGCTCTGTCGCCCAGGCTAGAGTGCAGTGGTGTTATCAAAGCTCACTGCAGCCTCCAACTCTTGGGCTCAAGCGATGCTCCTGCCTCAGCCTCCCAAGTAGCTGGGACTATAGGTGGCACCATCATGCCCAGTTGGCTGCTTGATTCAAATAAAAAAGGCCATTTCTAAGAAAATTGTGAGGAGTTAGGAAAAAGGGAAATCCCTTGCATGGAAGAACAGGATACCAAAGATAGAGGTCTAGAGGAATCTTATTTGCATGAAAATTAGTGAAGCTCTGAGATAAAAACAATAGTTGACATTTTAAGGTACTAGTATTAAGGGATCCAGAAGAGTGAGGTTAAGACTTTACACAAGGTACATAAATGTTGCATAAACTAAGATGATAAAACTGAGCTCTACCACCTCAATACTGTCCCAGATGGGCAGGAAAGCCATCCATCTGGAAAGAAAAGTAGCTACCTGCTGGACTCACTGAGGGACCTGGGTAGGTCAGCGGTAAGAAGGGTTTCTGTAGGCACTAGAGCACACCACTGACATCGTCCTTCACATTAATCTTCAGGGAAATTTTCTCCGTTTGGCCTGTAGGGAGCTGACCTCATGAGTGTAACAAAATAATTTTTTAAAATATATACTGGGGACTATAAGAAACAGAAATGAAGCCCCTCGGTAGGGAGTCTTGGACGAGATGTATTAACAGCACCATACAGGAAAGGAGCCTTTATCTATCTTAGCAAAAGCAACACGGCGCTGCAGCAGTGACTGTTGTGATCTATTGTCATCTACCTCAGCAGGGACAGAGCAGCTACCAATAGGATGGCCTGGAGGCAGAGACTGTGCTGGTGGTGGAGGAGGGGAACTCAAAGGCTTCCAAGAACATGTTAGATGCTCAGGCTTCTAAGGTCAGGTCCATGGACATAAATTATCTTCTATGTGAAAGGTGCTTCCTCGATACTTAACATGCAGAGTGAATAATCAACATCCTTCCCCTCAAGAAGCCAATAGTCTGGTTTAAGGAAAGTTCACGAGAATAATGTTGATGTTGTGCAGTAAATATTCCAAGGAAGAGATATTCCCAAAGTTACGGGGACACAAAGGAGAAGCACATAACCCATTTTGGGGTTTAGGTCAGGAGAGGATGGAAGAGAGAAGGACTCAGCTGAGTTTTGCAAGACATTAGTGGGAGCTGGCTAAGCGATAGAGTTGCTAAGAGTGTGTCGGGCAGAGAACACAGCATTAGCAAAGCTGCTGAGGACTGAGACAGTGCGTGGGAGATGGGACATGCACTCCTCTCAGAGTGTAAAGTTCAAGGTGATGGGACAATGTAGTGGGAGACAAGGTCCACACGTCTGGACCGTCTAGCTCTTGGGGCCAGTGGGGAGGGGCAGGTGGAGCAGTGACGTAGAAGGATGTGTATTTTAGGTAAAATATTCTAATGACAATGTGCACCATTGATTTGTGAGGGCAGAAGAAGGAAGACTAAAAGAGGGAGACACACAGGAAGCTATTTCTACTCTCCCAGAAAAATTTATAAAAAACAGAAATAAGGACATATTAGTATGAATGGAATGAAGGAAAAGATTAAAAACATAATCAGGAGGGGGACGGACAAGATGGTGGACGAGAAACACAGCCAGACAGAGTGTATCTGCAGAAAAGACAGCTTCTAGAAGATATTAGAAGAAAGAAGCAAACAAACGACCATACATCAGGCAAGGGTCGGAAGGAGGAGCACCAGAGACTACGGGAGACTCCACAGGAGGAGGTTGCGGAGGAGAACTGGGAGCAGAGACCTCCCCAGCGAGCAATTGGAGACCAGTGGCAAGGGTAGGTGGAGCGGTTAACTTCCCCTCCCTCGCATCTCGGACTGCTGGCGGGCTCCCCAGC
>CAUYPO010145701.1:0-11624 GCA_963574435.1 Cheirogaleus major
TCCAAAGAAGACAGAATAATGGCCAGCAAACACATAAAAAAAAAGTTCAACATCTCTAATCATTAGAGAAATGCAAATCAAAACCACAATGAGATATCACCTAACCCCAGTGTGATTGGCCTCTATCAAAAAATCCCCAAACAACAAATGCCGGCGAGGATGTGGAGAGACAGGAGCTCTCTTACACTGCTGGTGGGACTGCAAATTAGTGCGACCTTTGTGGAAAAGAATTTGGAGATACCTCAAAGAGCTAAAAATAGAAATACCATTCGACCCAGCAACAGCATCATTAGGCATCTACCCAAAACAGCATAAGACATTCTATAATAAAGACATCTGCTCCTGAATGTTTATGGCAGCACAATTCACTATTGCAATGACGTGGAAACAACCCAGGTGTCCGTCAATTCATTAGTGGATTATTAAAGTTTGGTATATGTTTACAATGGAATATTACTCAATTCTGAGAAACGACAGTGAGGTAACACCACCTATATTATCCTGGATTGAGCTTAAGCCCATTATCCAAAGTGAGGTGACACAAGATCGGAAAAATGGGCTCCACATGTACTCACCATCAAATTGGTACTGACTGAATAACACTATGGTGCTCAAATGGTGGTGGTGTTCACCAGGGACTCAGAGGTTGGGGGGTAGAGCCACATCTGAGGGACTTGGTGAGCATTGTGGAAGGGAAGGGCATACTTCTAACCCTTGCTAGGGAGAGGCAAAGATATAAAATGCAACCAAAATGTTTGGACTCTCATATTTTCTTGAAATAATAATAAAAAAACTACATACATTGCTAGTATGAGTGTATATTGGAACAATCACCTTAGGAAATAGTTTAGCATTATCTTGTAAAATAAGGCATGTCCTAACATATCCTCTCCCCTGGCAATCCCTTCCTAGGTGTACACCCTAAAGAAACTCTTGCACATGTACTTAATATAGAATTTAGGCATATACCCATATGGATAAACTTACTGAACAAAGGCCAAAGGAATGAGAAACATATTCCCTCTCTGGAAGCAGGAAAATGAGCGACAGGATGGAACTTGTGAGTAGGCATAAGATAACAGTAATGATCTCTAACTCCTTTGTCATATGGTAAGTTTAATGATTTAAAAAATTTTAGATGTCCCTTTTAAATTAAATAACTTAAAATCTAAAGTTTTCATTGGATTTTAATTTACATTAAAGCTTTCATTGACCTAAAGTTTACATGAATAGACAATGGCTACATGTGGTACAAACATTTGTGTCTTTTGCCCTTTTTTCTATTGGGTTGCTTGCCTTTTTCTTATTGATGTGTAGGGATTCAGAATACTCTTCACAATCTGTATTGTGAATCTTCTGAATATCTTCCAATTTGTGGCCTGTGCTTTCAATTTCTTTGTGATGCTTTTGAATAAACAGAGGTCTTATACAAAAAACAAAAAAGAAAAAGAAGTTCTAGGGAATATTTCTTATCAATTTGTATGTTTTATTTACAAAATAAAATTTTAATTATTTTTTACTTTTAGAGTAGACTCTCTCAGTTTTGGTTAGGTTTAGCTTGTTTTAAATATTTTCACATGAATGCATGTATAAATATTTTTGCAAAATGTGTCTATCTTTAAGAATTCTTTATGTATGTATATACTTAGAATGCACTTTAATTTCAAATATAAGTTAAATATTTGTCTATATTTTCTTTTAATTATTTTTAGTTTAATGTATTTGGTTTTAAATATTTAATCTACTTCGAATTTATTTTGGTTTTCATTCATTATTTCTGGCCTGGACTATTATAATAGCCACTTACCCAGTATATCTGCTTCAATTCTTCTCCACTTAAATCTATCCCCTGCCCTAAGAACAAGGTGAACTTTCTAGATTATAGTACTGATCTTTTCTCCTCATTCTATAATATATTTTCTGAAGGTTTAAGTTTAAATGCCTTAAGATGTAAAGCATTGCTTTAAGATGTAAAGCAAGACCATTCTGAAGATGGATTCTGCTAAAATGCCCAATCATATTTCCTCCAGCCTCCTTCACATAAATATCTTTCAGCAACATTGAGGGTTTATTATTAAATGTATTATACTATATAAAACTTTCATATTTACCAGTCTATAAAAAACTCAATGTTTCAATGTTTTTTGAATTATTATTGGTTCTTATCTAAAATTCAAAAGAAATTCCAGAGAAGTAAAGATAGATTTGTTATTTTTAAAATTTGGGGGCATTTTGAATACACTTAATGTAAAATGCACATTGTAGTATAATAAAACTTAAACAAAAACTTTATTTAGAGGGCCCAATCATATTTTTTCATAGTTTTGTTTGATTTTAATTTGATAATAGAATTTTTTTTTTGCTATGTAAATTTACTCAGTTGTGGTGACCAAAATACAAATATTCCAGCTAGAATAAAGAAACACATTCAATGCTACATCTCATGAATAATGACATGCAGAATGAATTAAAATTGACCTGGATCTGAGCACTGCCACATGGGTAGTGAGCTGGCTAAACACATATAAACATGAGATAATGACAAATGGCAAAATATCAAGATGCAATGTATTACATGTCGGACTACCATAGGGATGAGTTTTAGAGAGCTCTTAAATTAATTCAGAGCAGTTTAATGATGTTTCAAGTAAATAGATATTTTGATAAACAAATAATATCAAATTTACATCGTGGTTGCTATAAGATGTTCTTTAAAGAAAGAAAGAATGCTATAAATAAAGATATATAGATACAAATATAAAATATAAAACAAAAATTACAGAAATCTTAAAAGAATGGACACTATTAATCTAACATAATAACTCACCTTGTTAGTGTTCTAAGTGTATAGAGATAAAATGTATTAGATATTGATTACAGAAAAGCTTGCAAAAAAATCAAATCTGATAATTTAGACCACGAAATCGCTCACTCAAGTTAAAAACAAGTTCAAAGTTTATAGGTAGCATGTAGATGAATTTCCCACAGTTCCCCATTCTTAACTAAGTTGACATAATTTAGATAAATTAATTATAGCCTGTTTTTGTCTGTTTTAGTTGCTAATTCCTTATGGTAGTGCATTATAGGTCCATTTTATACAACGTATAAAAATTATCCATAATTAATATATAATTGCATTGTATCTGAGTACAACAGATCTAATTAAATTGCCCAATGGTTAAATCCTTTGCTAAAAAAGAGGTACACCTTAACTTACTTGTTTATGGATGAATTTTTAGATTTCCTTTGTAGATTATATGTATACTGAGGAAAAGAGAAAGTGAGAATTTATACAAACCACACAAATTCCTTTAGATTTTGTCTAGAATTGACTCTTGCAACCACAGAATCATTAATTCCGCATTTACAAAATTCTAAACCTAAATCTCACAAGTATTTTTTTAACTAAGAAAAGACTAAAGTGATTTAAAAGGTGGACACTAAAATAATTATCTCCTTTTCCCTTTTTATATTTCATTTCACCAATATATTTCAATTTTATAATTTAAATTAATTGAAATCAATAATCTTATTTATATAATGTATAACATTATTTTATGTCAATTTATTCTACAGTTAGTAATTCTACCTTCGTTTTTATCTGGGATGTTTTCTTAGTATGAACCTCTGATTTAAACCTTTCATTTCTTTTTTTTCCCATGCAGTCACAGTCAGTTGACCCTAACTTGATATTTGTATAGTAGTGCATTACAAAACAAAAACAAAAACTATTTTTTTAACCATGCATAAATCATTAATCTGTGCCTCATTTTCTCTTAAATTTCAGGAAGTACCTGGAGAGCCACAAACAAAGGATGTTTCCAAACTATCCTATAGTATAGGATGATTATTATATTAGTAATAATAACAGCCAGAATTTGGTTAGATTTCCTATGTTATAGATTCTCTTCTATTTGATGTACACATATATTATGTGCACATGTATTATTTGGCACTTCCAGAAAGTCCATTGGGGTGATGTCATTTTTTTCTGCACATCTTGTTCATGTTCACACAGCTACTAAATAGTGTATCTTGGCTTTGCATGCACGTCTACCTAATTTCAAAGCTTATGCTATTTCTCATAAATGCCATTCATTAATTCTGTTAAGTTGTCCATGGAGATTTTAATTAGAATCTAATTATATTAAATGTTAAAATCAAAAATTTCTCCCCTTGTATAGCTGAGATTATCACCTTCATTTCCAGCAATTGTCCTTTATATACTAATGCAATTTACTTTGCTATTAAATGCCCTTTAGTGTTCTTACTCCTTCTCCAGCTGATAATATATGTTGACTTCAGATTGCAATCTTTCAGGAATAGGTGAATAGAGTTGCCAAGTGTAGAAACCACTTCTCTGAGTATCTTTCAAAATGCTATCCTTTTAGATTAGTTCAATAGAGCCACAAAGAAACATCAAAATTTTGGAACGCAACTCCAAAGTTGCAGCCTAATGTGACTTCGTGAGGGACTGTGGATAAGGATGATTCTGTGTCCTTCCTTAGCCTGCACTGAATAGAACTGGCTCATGCCATAGTGCTTCAAATATTAAAAAGTGATAAAATTTTCAAAATGTTCCCATTGTGATCTCTTTTCTACAGAAGGGAGACTATCAGTGTGTTATTCATCAACATTTAAGTGGATATAATCTTAATATAAGGTTCAAGGAAAATAAAGAAAAATAATCATAAATATTTCTCAAGCTAGTATTATAATTATCAATCAAAATAACAAATCATAGTACCTGACATTCAGAAATGAATTATGGGCCATGGATGTATACACATCAAGATTTAAAGAAATAAATGAACAAACAAAAAACCCTGTAGCCAGAACAGCAAAATTGATTGTTTCTTAGAAAGTCAGAGCAGCATAAACTAGTAGTGAAATATCTAAATAATATAAATAGAAACATTAAATTTAACAGCCAATGGTAAATAAAGAATTGAGTAGCTAACTATGCAATACTTTTTACAGATATACTCAGAAACACAAGTTTCAAAATGTGTAGGACTTGATTCTAATAAAGCGTTTTAAGTAACGGAAGATGGAAGCAATGATTTTGTTTTAGACTCATTTTGCCATGTTTTTAAAGTGTGGATATTTAAGAAAATACTAAGTATCCTTCAGTAACAGGCAGTTAAAGTAAAACAAATTTAAAAAATCAAACACTGATTATAATGCATCATATTTACATAACCATAAATGACAATAAAGAGATGTGATCTAAGCATATCTGTAAAGTTAAGAGAAAATTTAGTCATGTTGTGTTATCAATAGTGGTGCCAAATGTAAATACTCAAACTATTATTTAGTTTTGGAAACTATTAGGAGCCCAGTACTATTTTATAAAATCAAATCATTTAAAGAAGAAAAATTACTACTGGCTGAGTACCCTTAAATGCTATCAGTTTATGAAATAGAGTCTCTAATAAAACCTCCAAGTCAGTGACAATGACAGATTGTATTTATGAACAATACTTTGAGACACAGCTCAATTCATTTCTTGAATATAGGCTCTTCACAGTGGAATTCAATATTGATTAACCATATAAGAACATAATTAATAAATCAATGTAATTCTAAAGCATTGATACTTTTCAGTGAAAGATATTTTCCAATTGAAAAATGTGAATTTAAATTTATCTAACACTTATTCTCAGGAAAAAAAACTGATAAAGGATTTATAGCTTGTTAAAATTTGAATTTTCTTTCTAACAGAGAGATTTATTTCCATTCATGGGATATATATGCATTTAAAATTATATACACACATATATGTCTAAATTAAGTGCATATATATGTATATATTGAGGTAGGTAGGCACACATACAAATTTTTTGTTATGAAGTGATTTATTTCAGCCTTACCGAAATTAGAATGTTCAATAAATACATCTAAAAATACCTTTAGCTATTATAACTATATTGTTCAGGAAAAGTACTTGATTTTAGTGTTCAGCTCTTTTTTTCTTTCCATCAATAATAGATAATCAATTCGAACCGATTTTCTTGTTTTCTATTGCATTTATTTTGCTGTGATTTATGCACTCATTCCAAACAATTCAACCAAAGCAACCTCTACCCCTGAGCATTAAACATTTGATCAATAGGAGAGTTTCAGTGTAGAAAATAGTGTTAAGAGTTTATTCATTCAGTGCACTCTTTAGAGATGATTAACTGTCTTTATTATATTAAAGCAAACCCAAAGCCATCTGCCAAAGGCGATTGTGTCCAAGCACTGAAACCATTTCATGTGAAAACTCATTTTCAGGCTCCTAATTATTTTTCATTATAGTGGCAGTGTGGAATAGATTGGAATTGGACAGTAATTGCCAGGTCTGAGCAGTGTGGACCATTGCAATGTATCAGTTTAGATGAAGTGTGACAAGGATACATCTAGCTACTATATAACTTCCATTAACCAACTTCCCTGTCCCTGATCATGTAACACTTCATAGAATGTGGTCAGCACAAGGTCATAATAATGGCTTTCTGACTGACTTCAAGTATTTTGTACAAGTGCAAGCTGTTAACCCTCTGTGTTAGCATTGTTCTAGTAATGTCCAGTTATTACAGTTGTCAGAAATATCTATTTCTTCAAGAGGGACAAGTAAACTTTTTAAAATTACAACTTTCAAACTTAACTTTGACTTCTTTCACATACAATGTTCCAACAGGAAAAGCATGTCTAAAATAAAAACAATGGCTTCATATGAAATCAGTTTAAGTGATAATTACTCTTTAGTCAACCCAGTACACTGATCATAAAGTTCTATCCAAGCAGGAAACAAGTCTCTGTAATTATTTCTATGCATACAAACAAGTTGATTTTTTTCTTGTATATCATGTCTTCATATTCTGTGATTCACTTTAACATAGCATAACCTCAAGTATTATTTTTTTCAGACAAGGTGCATTAGTGATAAATTATATAAGATTTTTAAATTTCAGAATATTATGGGGGTACAAATGTTTTGGTTATATGGATTGCTCTTGTACTGCTTGAGTCAAAGTTTCAAGTATGCCCATCACACAGATAGTGTACATTGGCCCATTAGGTATGACTTCATCCATACCCCTCCCTCTCCCCCTCCCACCTACAGGATTTCCAATGAGTTTTACTGCCATCTGTGCACCTGAGTGCTGATCAATTAGTTCCAATTTAATAGTGAGAACTTGAGGCGCTTGTTTTCCATTCTTGTGACACTTCACTTAGAAGAATAGTCTCCAGTTCCATCCAGATAATTGCAAAACATATTAATTCATTTTTTATGGCTGAGTAGTACTCCATGGTATACATATAGCACATTTTTATTAATTCATTCAATGATTGATGGACACTTGGGTTGATTCCACATCTTTGCAATTGTGAATCATGCTGAAATAAACATTCTAGTGCAGGTGTCTTTTTGATAAAGTGATTTTGTTTCCTTTGAGTAAATTCCAAATAGCGGGATTGTTGAATCAAATAGTAGGTCTACTTTTAGTTTTTTTTGTGAAATGTCAATACTTTTCTCCACTGACGTTGCACTTGATTAAATCAAAAAGCTTCTGCACAGCCAAGGAAACAATCAACAGAGCAAATAAACAACCTACAGAACGGGAGAAAACATTCACATGCTGTACATCCAATAAAGGGCAATAATCAGAATCTACAAAGAACTCAGGCAAATCCACAAAAGAAAATCAAACAACCCCATTTAAAAGTGGGCAAAAAATATGAACAGAAGCTTTTCAAAAGTAGATACAGTAGTGGCCAATAAACATATGGAAAAGAGCTCAGCGTCACTAATCATCAGAGAAATGCAAATCAAAGCCAAAATGAGATATCAGCTAACCCCAATGAGAATGGCTTTTATCAAAAAGTCCCAAAACAATAGATATTGGCATGGATGGAGAGAGAAAGTAACACATATACACTGTTGGTGGGACCGCAAACTAGTCTAACTGAATTGTTTTTAAGCAAAGTGACCAGCAAAGAACAGCTAGCTATGCCTGCAGATAAACCCATTCCATGAAGACGTTTTCCCTATAGTGGTAACACTAATAGAATATATGAGTTGTTCTCCAGGAGACGATCTTACCCTCCACGGGGGACATATGACAATGTCTGGAGACACTGGTTATTGGTCTGTATTGGTTTTTGGTTATTGAAGTAGAGGAAGTGTTATTGGTATCTAACGGGTAGAGCTCAGGGATACTACTAAACATCATATAATTCACAGGAAAACTCGCCCACCCACACACAAAAAACCAGAGAATTATCTAGCCTGAAATATCAGTAGTGTCAAGATCAAAAAACCCTGGAATATAGGTATCAATTAATTTTCTATTTATTTCCCCAATAACTGAAATGCAAAACTTATTCTTTCTTTTACAATTAACTTATCTTGAATATTGCCCTCTATGGAACATTAAACTATAAATATCACTTATTAATAACTTTTCCCTCTATACTGTATTCCATTTTACTTGACATAACTTCATACACCCTAGAGACTGGGATTTTTGATTCATGATTCTTTCTGAAGAACAGTTCTGATGGCCTTTCTACACTAATCATTTCATATGATCCTGGGCAATACATACACCAGCAAAGCAGCCCAATGTGATGCTTTTCAGTCAGAGCTGAATCAAACACATTTGAGGGAGTAGTCATAGTAATTTGATGCCAATTTTTAAAATGCTATATAAGTGATAGTAGGGTGGAATAATTTGCTTTCAGTTCAGTCCTAAATGTGGTCATGGAAATAGTCATGTAACTTAAACGTGTTGTATACATTTTATAATTTTCCATTTTATAAATTTCTGCAATAGTCGTATAGCCACGATCACAGTTAGCCAGCATTATATGTATTTCTTCTATATGATTGATGTCTTAGTATGAGTACTTATTCTCTAAGGGAAAAAACTGTCAATTGTTTCATACCTTTAAGAATGTTCAATATCTTTGTAAGTATATTACAGATTGTTAACATCTATAGTCTCTTACACTGTGCTTCAAATTCCTTTAAAATATTAAAGACATTTAGACATCTACAGATCCATTCAAAAAGCTAGCAAGTCCCATATAGTTTTATGACTTACAACATGCTAAAATTTGAGACATTTGTGCTCAAATTTATAAATGAAACTTATTTTATTTTGCAAGCAAGCTTAACAATATGGTTGGATTTATGTGATTGCAACTATTTAGATAGTTCAGTGAGAAATGAACTATTTGAACTACTAATTGAGGAGACTAGTTTTGATGAATAGAATTTTCCAAGTTGGAAAGCCATAAATCCCTACTTTCATTTAGTATTTCCAACTCTCTCCTCAACCTTGTGCTCTGTTCTGGGCAGTCTATTATCAGTTTAATCATAGGTTATAAATATATGTCACAAATGTTCTGATTAACACGTGGATCTACCTATGTATAGCAGAAAGGAACATGACCAAATGACCCAGCTAGAGTGCTGGAGTCCACAAAATGCTCACTGTAGACCCTGCACACTCTTCAGTCTTGTTTAATTCTGCTTTTATTCACATAAATTTGGTCATATAACTTACTTCATGTAAATTATCTTTGCATTACTAAAGTATAACTTAGGGATTTATCTTCATTTTTACACACACACACACACTCTTATCATTCATCTAGTTGTACTTGGTATTTTGTTAAGTAGTTTAAAAAGTCATAGTTTCTGACTTCTAGAAGTTCCTATTCCATAACACAGCAGTAATACTGTTAAGAAGGTTATGACTAAAAAATAGCAATAAAAATGAGTAAAGGAGATAGATTTAAGACGAAAAACCATTAACATCAACATTACCTCTGAACAACCACAGGAGTTAAGGAACACCCCTCTATGCAGTTGAAAATCTATGCATAACTTTTGACTCCCCAGAAACCTATTTACTAACAGCTTACTGTTGACCAGAAGCCTTACTGATAACATAAGCAGTCAATTAGCATACATTTTGTACATTATATATATTATATACTGTATTCTTACAATAAAACCAGCTAAAGGGAAAATGTTATTAAAAAATTCTAACAAAGAGAAAATATATTTATTATTCATCAAGTGGAAGTGGATCATCATACAGACCTTCATCTTCATTGTCTTCATATTGAGTAGGCTGAGGGGGAGAACGCACAGGAGATCTTGTTCAGGCTGGCTCAGGGGGGTGGGGGTAGAAATTTGGAGGAGGTAGAAGGGGAGGCAGGAGGTACAGGCATGCTCAGTGTAACTTTACGGAAATACATAATCATTTCTTTCTTTCTGATGCTTTTGTTTATTCATTTCTCTAAAAATGTGTCCAGTCTTTCTCCCACTGTTGGTTTTAGTTTCAGTGTCAATATCATAGAAGGGTCTATGTCATGAAAGAAGTCAAAAGCAGTCTTGAATAATCAGAACCTTTTTACCAGGTTGTCTAATGTGAATTTGTTTTCTGGCACTGCATCTGCTATATCTTCTTCCTCATCATCTAGCATTGGTTTGAAACTTCTCATCTCCATCAGGTTATCTTTTGTTCACTCGTCTAGTGTGGTATCTATTAGCTCTTCAATTTCTCCAAGATCCATATCCTGAAACCCTTTACCCCACCCTTTTTGCCATATCCACAATCTCTTTTATGATTTACTTGATTGGTTCTGTCACAAATCCTATGAAGTCATGTACAACATCTGGACAAAATTTTCTCCAGCAGGAATTTGTTGTTTGGGCTTGCTGGCTTTCATGGCTTTTCCTATAACAATGGTGGCATCTTCAATGGTATAATCCTTCCTGACTTTCATGATGTTCTGTCTGTTGGGGTTCACTTCCATGGAGTTGGCAATCCTTTCCATAGAGTATCATAGGTATGAGCCTTAAAGGTCCTGATGACCCTCTCATCTAGAGGCTAAATTAGGGACATTCTGTTTGGGGGCAAGTAGACCACTTCAGCACCTTTGGTATTGAACTCATGGGGTTCTGGGTGGCCAGGGGCATGGTCCAATATATAATAAAAATCAGGAACATGGCCAAATATAAAAACAACACCACCAAAACTACAAAAACTTGAAAAGGCCTTACTGGCAAGGTCCTTCCTGAATTCAGAAAGTGTCATCGATGGAACCAATCTAGAAAAACAGTTCTTGTTGTCCGGGCCTTCTTGCTATACACCAAAAGACTAGTAGCTGGAGTTTATATCTTTCCTGCACAACCTGAAGATTTATAGCTTTATAGTTAAGGAACTCCTGATCAAAAACCCAACTGCATTTGCACAAAACCATAGAGTTACCCTATGCCTTCATGCCTTAAATCCTGGTGCTCGCTTCTCTTCCTTACTAATAAATGTCTTTTGTGGGATTTTCTTTTCCAGAATAGGGAACTTTTGTCTGAATTCAAAACCCACTCAGGCAGATATACTTTCTACTCAATGATTTTCTTAATGGCACCTGGGAACTCATTTGCTACCTCTTTCTTGGTGGACAGAACCTGCTTCTCCTGTTATATTGACATTTCTAAAGCCATACCTCTTTCTAAAATTATCAAACCATCTTTTGCTAGCATTACTTTCTCCTTTAAGTTGTCATATAGCGACTCTGCCTTTTCTCAAATCATATTAAGTCTATAGGTATGCCTTTATTAT
>CAUYPO010145702.1:0-24471 GCA_963574435.1 Cheirogaleus major
TAATGTGTGCCTTGCCTGGGCCACCAGGGGATTGGACTTGCTTGAAGCTCTGACATGTGGGGGGGGAGGGGGGAGGGGCAATGTATGTAACCCTAACAACATTTGTACCCCCATTATATGATGAAATAAAAGCAAAAAAAAGAGAAAAAATAAATAAATAAATAAATAAATAAATAAATAAATAAAAGGACTCTGCTTAATTTTTCTCTTTTCCTTTTTGGACTGGCTTGCTCTGCTTCAGAATGCTCATGTCATAAAAAGACTGCTCTAGCCCTGGCTCTGTGTGACTTCTCAGCTCTAGGGCCCCATACCAGGTAATCCCTGGGTTCCAATTCTAAATTCTCAAGAGAGTACCTGACTGTATCAGCCTGGGTCTGGTCCAGTCAACTATGGCCAGGGAAGTTGCTGGTACAAGGCATTAATAAGATCTGGTCTATCCCTTTAATAGAGTTGTGGATAAAAAAAAGTTTAGAAAAGAATGACACATGGACTAGACAACACCCCAAGTTCTAGTTAACAGAATTTAAATAAGTATACTATTTGTCAGATTTATAGTTGATGAAGAGAAAAAGAGCCTTGGAGTCCAGGTGTGGTGGCTCACACCTGTAATTCTAGCACTTTGGGAGTTCAAGGGGAGAGGATCACTTAAGCGCAGGAGTTTGAGGTTACAGTGACCTATGATGACACCACTGCACTCCAGCTTGGGTGACAGACCAAGACCCTGTCTCTTTAAAAAAAAAAAAAAAAAGGAGAGGAAAAAAAAAAGCCATAGAATAAAACTGGAACACAGTTTGCAGCAACTTTGATAGAACTGAAGGCCATTATCCTAAGTGAAGTAACACAGGAATGGAAAACCAAATACTGCATGTTCTCACTCAAAAGCTGGAGCTAAGCTATGGATACGCAGGAGCATACAGAGAGGTACAATGGACACTGGAGACTCAGAGATGGGGAGAGTGGGAGAGCAGTAAGAAAAGAAAAACCACCTATTCGGTGCAACGTACACTATTCAGGAGACAGGTACACTAAAAACCCAGACATCACCACTATACAATTCATCCCTGTAACCAAAAACCACTCGTACCCCTAAATCTATCACAGTAATAAATAAATAAATAAATAAATAATAAATGAAAGGGAAAAAAACCTTAACACAAATGGAACCCAGGCCTTTAAAGATCATGGCTCTTTTAATGGTTCTGTTGATGGTTAAGTTTGATTTCCCAAGCTGGAGTATTCAATGGTATTACAGAGGCTATTGAGAGTCATAGAATAAACATGGTGCATTGTCTTGAAGCATCCATTTTACTGTAAGTTTGGGGGAAATTTTATATTAAAACAAACATGAATGTGTGATAAAATGGACAGTAAAATAGTTTAAGATTTTTCAAGACATGGAACAGAACTTGAATTTCATGGCAGCAGATGGCTTATTTGTGGAAAAGATCCTATAGCCTCCTTATTAGGCTCACTGGTAATCTCAATGAAAAATGTCCAGCATCCTATCTAGAGTCATAATCTTCAGCCTTGTGTTAGCATTTAAGTAATATTTCAATCTTTATTCGTGTATAACTTATATGAATATTTTTTCATTTCATACCAAGTCTGACTCTCCAAGGCTTCTAGATTCGTAGGCATGGAGGAAGGGATACCAATTATGTGATTAATCTCAGCATGCTCAGTGCACACCTATGGCATGCTAGGTTAAGTGTGTCTTCTGAATGTAGATTCTTTTGCATTTACCTTGCTAAGATAAATGGGAAGGAAGTGAAGAAGATAGAAGTGAAGATAAATGGAAATGGCAAAGGTATTTCAAGTCTTGAAAGAAGGAAGGGTGTAGAAGTGAGAAGGGAGTGAGATCATGTTACAGAAGCAATACTTAGGGCTAGGCATGCTGGCTCTCTTGCAATCGAATTAGGATGCCCAGGGGAAATGGCTTGACAATCACCAAGGTGAGTAGACACAGACATCTCTTGGATCCAAGCCCATGTCCATGACCTCACTTCACACCTTTAGTTGTCCCTCCTCCTGCTCAAATTTGTAGCTGAGCAATCATTAAATTGGCAATGAAATACCAAGAACAACTAGAAAAGGAAATAAGAATTATTAGCCTTAATTTTCTTCAAGGGAAATAATGTAGAGTGTTGCATGTATAAAAGGAAGGCCCAAATTATGAATCTGGTTAGGACATGCACACCGCAGTAAGTAGTACAATGTAGTCACATCAAGTGTTTCCCTCTCCAGTTATGAAGGCATCACTCTTGGAAGGAGTTTAAGAGACCATGAAACTTTGTATACATATCAGGCCTCTGTGATGCTGAAAGGGATGTATTCTAGAACAGTGGTCCCCACCCTTTTTGGCACCAGGGACTCGTTTCATGGAAGACAATTTTTCCATGGATGGAGGGAGTCCCGGGGGAGGTGGAGCTCAGGCCGTGATGCGAGTGATGGGGAGGGGAGTGGCTGTGAGTACAGATGAAGCTTTGCTTGCTTGCCCTCTGCTCACTGCCTGCTGTGTGCCGCCCTCCCCTTCCTAAGTTTCATGGCAGATAATTTTTCTGAGGGGGGTGGGGAGCAGAGCTCTGTGGCCCAGTCCCTAACAGGCTGGGGGTTGGGGACCTCTGTTCTAGAATACGGAGCCCCATGGGTGGCCAGCCTGTAAACACCTGCTTTGCTTTGCAGTTGATCCTTAATGTTCTACTCTTGCTGCTGGGTTAGCTTGGTTCTTTGAACTTTGTTAAAGTGTAAATATCCCTGGGAAGGGAATTAATTTTTCTTCATCATAGTGTAGTTACGAAAGCAGAAAGGAGAGAGGAACACTGCAGCTGACCCTGGTTCTAGTTACAGCTCTACCACTGGATTTCTGTGACCAGTGGGCATAGCTCCTCTTTGAATTTCCATGACTCATCTGTGCAGAAAGGGGCTGAACTAGCTCTCTAATGTCCCTTTCAGGTTCAACTTTCTGTGAGTCTATGAGAAGAGACCATGGGGACAGGACCATTTTTGGAATGGGATCTGAGTGGGCACGTTTCTACCCTCGAGGCAACAGGGCAGGAATGGGGAGGTGAGCACCCAATGCCAAACTTTCCTTATATTTCTGTCAAGGAAAATTCCTGGAGCTGTACACCTACCTGACCATAACAATAATAAAAGCGATGGTTAATGCCTGTTCTGTGCTTCTGCTGCCTTGTTACCTTCCACCTCAACTACTCACAATTCAGAGAATTGCTGCTATGTGGGATCATGGCACATCCATCCTTGAATAGGTCCGCATGCTACCTGGGTTCTAAATCTTTTCAGCATCCTTAAGAATCTGCCAATGACAGTCTGTACCTTTATGGTGAGGGGAGACAGATGAGTTTGTGATCACCCAGCCTGTTAGTCTTCCCTCATCTCAATAACTTACTGAGCAGAAAAGGTGACAACTGACCTGAATTTGCAAGAAAATAAATTGATTCATGTACAGGTAGTTTAGAAGTGATGAGATAGCTAGGTGGAGATGTCTAGTAAGCCATTGGAAATACGAGTCCAGGGCTGAGGCCAGAGCTGGATTTAGGAGTCATTTATATACAGGGGTCCTTGACACCCCCGCTGATGCCCAAGACTTCAACCTTTTTTATTTTTTAAATTAAATTAAAAATTCATTTTATTTTATTATGTTTTTAGTTTCCACACATATCATTGACCCCCTTTTAAAAAACATAAAAATGCATGTATATTTATATTTCTTATAATCTACAGCATCAATTAGATGACATGACAGAGAATTAGAAAATAATTTTGAAGGATTTATGTGTTTTCGAAGTCCTAAAGGTGACTACTTCTCATCAAGTTCTAGGGAGAGAGTTAAGGCCAAAGCCAAGGTTAGGGTTAGTGTTCTTCTGAGAGAGTTTTTGATTCTGATTGTGTTCCTTATATATCTCTCCATTTCTAAAATAGGGATTTAGTTCCATTTCAATTGGGACAGAGTTCCCTAGGCAGTGGGAGGTTTGGGGGACGTCTTCAGTGTCTATGGGAGGTACCTTGTTTCCCAGAAAATAAGACAGGGTCTTATATTTATTTTTTTTATTTTTCCTCAAGAAGACACCCTAGGGCTTATTTTTAGGGGGTGTGTTATTTGTTTTTCGTACGGTACAACAATCTACATTTATTTAAATATAGTTAAGTCGTCTTCTGGAACATCATCATAACTCTCCAAACCCCAAATTCCATCCTGAATTTCTTGCGACTCTATTTCCTTTAGAACCATTGGCCCCAATCTCTCATGTTGAGCAATAGAGCTCTCATGGGGCAGATGAAAAGGGTTGCTGGTCTTCTTTACCGCTCTTCAACGAAATGCATGAGTTGTGCAGATATGCTGCGTAGCCACGCCTATCACTAGGTCTTATTTTCGGGGTAGGGCTTATATTGTGCAAATGCTTAGAAATCCTGCTAGGACTTATTTTATGGGTAGGTCTTATTTTGGGGAAACACGGTAGGTGCAGGGCTGGGAAGAAAGCAGGGTGTGGTGCCTGGTGCCCTGTCTCTTTCTTCCTCTGGAAAGTTAGTGCAAAGAATCCTCCTCCCTCCCCTGCCCTTTCCCAGTAAAGAGCAGCAGTAAGCTCAGGGTCTCCTCGCAAAGGGGCTGAAGTTCTCCGACCAGAGTCATGTCACTGACTTAGAGATAATTAACTGGCAGTTTCTGCCACGACCTGCTGACCCCTTTATAGGAAGCACTGTAAAGATAAAATGACTTACTGTTTTTCTTTTTTCTCAGTGTCTCTGATGCTGAAACCTTTGTAGTAATCATGGCATTTTGTGTTTATCATTAATATTCCAGCTGAAAGCATCCTCTTTTATCCCCCCTCTTATTCCTTCTGTGGCCCATCTGCAGTTCATGTTATCAGCTTGCTCAGAAAATGCCCTCTATAAGGCCAAAGTGTTGGTGAGCTGGATGGGGCCATTTTCAGCGTGGCACTCCTCACCCAGGGCATGTGCAGTGTCACCTACTTCTGATAACAGCCTTGGGCTGGGGTGCGGGGGAGGATGGTTTTATGCCACAGATACCTCATTAGTCAGTGCTGTCTTCCAAATCTCCCTCCACATGTCAGTTAACACAGAGCTAGAACAATTGTTCTCTTTCAACAGTTTATACACTACCTCTTTGAGCAGCAAGCTAAACCTGAGCATCTTTCTGACTCCTGTGCTGTCATTAACATGCTTCTTAACTCAAAACAGCTGTTCCTCCTCGTCCTCCTCCTCCCCCTCCCCTCCTCCAATCTTTGCTCCTTGGACAAACTTTCCCTATCCAGGAACTTTGGGGAAAAAGTATTTTCGAGCAAATGAGAGCTCTGGAAAGATAAGGATTTGTTTCTTTCAACTTGGATACCTCTTTAATTTTAACCATTTTGATGGAAATCTTTCCAAAATACATTTAGTACCCTGTTAAACAGAGAAAATAGAACATAATTTAAGTTTTTCTTGATTGTTTGGGATCATCACAGTGAACAAAAGCTTTGTTACTTTGCTGCAATACAATAGGGCCCTGAAGGTCTTTGGGGGATATAAAGGGTCCTAGATTTTTATGATTCTCAAGGTATTTTGGAAACTTTTAAATATACTCTCTGTTTCCCTACTTTTTTATCAGGCCATTACCTACCACTCTGGTTATCAATGTACCTATTTTCCAAAAAATTTTCTAATTTTCAGTGTTTACTGTGAGCATAGAAGACACAATAAACACACACATACACATGTGCACACACGCGTGCATGAGAGCGTGTGCCAAGAATTGTGAGCAAGTACCTGAGAGTTTTCCATGAGTAAACCAAATACATTATGAATTCTCTATTTCAGTTTTCCAGAGGCCATTATGGTAAATTTTTGCTCAATTTAGAAATAGAAGGTTATAAGACAAATGAGTTTAATGTTGGTGAAAAGTTACTCCCAGATTTTTAGGAGCCATCTATTGTTTTAGAAAATTCTTCCTCAGTTTTATTCTTTGTTTCCCCTTAAAACTATTGTAGGCGATGGTTACTAAAAGGGGATTCCTTTTATGAGAGGCCCTTCATTGCATTATCCCAACTTCACGTACAAACTATTTCACTATCTTTAAAAATGTTATCATGATATTCTCAAACTATTGTTATTTTTGCTTTTAAACCTACAGGTGCAAAAACAAACTGCAACCACAAGAGCTAAATCTCTCTCTCTCTCCCCTATTGTCCTCTTTGGCAAAGTTCTGTGGAAAGCTGAATAAATGAACGGGGCCATTCGGCAGAGTGTAACCCATACCGGCCCTATTGTGCAATGCCTTGAACGTAAGTTCTTTTCAACTAAACGGAGGTATATTTTCTTTTATATTGTTGACTTTGACCCTGCAGCTTAGCAAAGAACACTTGTGCAACATTTTCTGGATCAATTTATCATCCGCTCAGAGCAGACATGCATTTTTCTCATCATTAAAGGGAAACCAAACCCATCTACATAATCCCCCATTCTGCTTTGTTTCTTTGCAGTCCTTCATGTTGTAGATTCTGAAATATTAATGAAGGGACTTGAAAGTTATGTGCTCCATTCTTATTCCCGGCCCCAGTGAGAGCGAGGGCATGGCTAAGGAGTGGGAGAATGAGAAATGCCCTCACTTTGCAAAACAACGTTGCTCAAAGTCAGGTTGCTAGACTCTGCCTTAGAATCTCTCAAGGTGCTGGTTTAAAATCCAGATTCCTGGGTTGGCCTGTACACCTACTGAATCATATTTCAGGAGGATAGATAGGGCTTTGCCATTTGCATTTTCAACTGATGCATTTTAAATTAATTGGACTAGATGATGTCCCAGTTTTTTCTTTATTTACCAAATTTTATGCCTCTGACTCTTATGTGAATACTAGTAGTAGTTAAATACCTACAGAATACTCACAGTAAACTTTATTGTAAGAATAATACCTTTCATTTGTACAGCAGCATTTTTAACTTTTCAAAGTGTTTTCCTATAGATAACCATCTGAGGTGGGCAGGGGAGGTGTTATCACCTCCATTTCAGAGATGTCATTGAGGCCCCTGAAGCTTAATGATTTGTGCAAACTCCACTGTAACTTAGTGGTCAGGAGTCAGGGCTGGCACGCAGGTCTGCTATCCTCATATTATTGCACATTTGGTCTTCTAAGATCCAAGACACAAGAGGAAGCTTTATTAAAGTGTCTCTTAAAAATAGACCTGAGCTGAAATCAGTGCCTTCCGAGCCACTCCACATGCTGTTGAGTGTGCTGTGCATTTGTTCCTGAAAGATGAAAGAATGGACAAAGCCCTGGGCACTGGGGGAGAAATGGGAATCTTCAAAACAAAAGAAAATCTCATTCCTTTTTTGTTCATCCCCTTCAATTTTCTGATCTTTTCCCTCCACTCCCTCTTTCTTGTAAAGACTCAAACTCTGAAATAATTATATGAAATTAAGTCGGTAAAAAACAGGCTTGTTTCCTTAAGATTGATGTGTTAACATTTGGGGCAGTTTTCTCAGGACTCAGGGAGACTATTATTTCTGAGCTTGGCTGCAGGAATCTTCCTCTTCCCCAGGCAGGGGAGTGTCTCCTCCCCCAGAAACCATGTGTCTTTATTTCCATGACACCTCCCCCCATGACATAGCCTAACTAGGAGCAGAAGTTCATAAAAAGATTTTTTTTTTTAAGTGCTGGAAACTTTTCTTCTCTTACTTCTGATCATAACTACCCACTGTCTGGGGGGAAAAAAAGGAAACAGCAGGCTCTAAACTTCTAAACTCTGTGAGACTGCATGCAAATGAGTGTCTAGAGGTCTGAGGAAGGTGAGGGAAACTTTCCAGTTCCACCTGCCTGTTCTTATCTGTGTATCAAGATAAGCAGGCTGGTTGGTTGTCAGCAAAAAGGCATCTTTTCATGCAAATTTTATTGCTCCTTAAAAAAATTATAATAAACATGAAGGTGTGATCTTGCCTGCCACTTTCCCACTGTATGCAATAAAATGAATGAGAAATAGAAAGATAACTGGGATTCTCTTTATTATAGGGAAATGGCTTGGGTGTCCAGTGCTGAAGCCATGCTGAATTTTCTGTGTTCCTGCAGCAGCCTCTGAGGAGACCAGCAGAGTCAGATTCAAGAGGTAGTTGCCTGCCTTGACACATCATCTCTAATTATGACGCCTTTGTAAACCCCTTCCCTTTCACTTCATAGGGCTTGTAAAAGGCTCCTGCAAACCTCTGCCTTCCTGTGCCTCCCTGCCCCGAGGTAGAAATCCTCCTTTTGCAGGAAGTGCAAAGCAAAGTTCAAAGCTCTCTTGGTCAAAAGAAAGTACGCCTGATCCAGTATAACATGATTAGGTAGCAATTAGACCAAAAAGTGCCAGAGCTCCTGCAATCGCTGCCTTTGGAAAAGATATTTACCATTTCCTCATTCAGCATAAAGATGCAAAATCAAATTGAAAACCCTTTAGGGTCAAAGCCATGGATAGCTTTGGGCTCCCTGGGGATGAAGTGCTCTAAAAGAGTCTTGATGGAATGTCCTCACCAAACACGGGGGCTGAGGGATGGAGCTTAAGGGAGAGGGATAAAGAAACAAGCAAGGGGCCACAGACCCCAGGCGGGCCCTGTCACTCTGGTGACTTTCTGTATGACTGCCAGGCTTGTTTCCTCGCTATAAAACAAGCTCAGTTCAACCTATGTTAAAAGAGGGCTAAAATAGGTCATAAATCTTTCTGGGCACTGAAGATCCATGGAAAACACAGCCTGATGTCTTTGACATCTGTTTCTGGTTCTCAGCCTCAGCTGGCTCCGCTGCCTTTTCTCCTGTGATAAGTCACAAGCCCCGCTCGAGCCGCTGAGTGGCAGGTATAGAGTGTCTCTCCGGAGCTGTGGGGCCGAGGGGTGAGCGTCGGGCAGCAAGCGCGCCCCCGAGGCTGCCCCGCTGATCCCGTAAGTCTGTGCCCCGGGGCTGGTGCAGGGGAGGCCGCCGGGTTGACGGCATGAACGGGCAGCACACTCGGCCTGCAGAGGGGAGGCCGGTGGCGGGTGGGAGAGCGCTGGCTGAGGTTGGTCACACGGAGATTGAATTTCAGCTGAATTAGATCAGAGCTGTGGGAAACAGCACCTCCTTCACACACACAGCCGGTCTCTTAGGATGATGTGGGAGGGCGGCTGGGGAGACAGAGGCAGGCAGCTGCGCTCCAATCCCGCAGTCAGCTCCCAGCGGCTCACAGCTAACTTAATTACTCTCTGCCACCTCTCCCCAGCGTGCTGGCCAGGCTCCGCAGACTCTGGGGTTTTAGACTGAAAGGGTCCCCGGTGCCAGCGGAAGATGGGGCGGTCAGCATTTTAAAACACACCGTGCTTTGGGGAGTGAGGCTGTGTGTGTCTTTAAAGGAGGAAAAGCATCATTATGAAAGTATGGGAAAGGCAGGGAACTTTGAGATCCACAGCTGCAGAAGGCAAACTCCAGAAGGGATTTCGGTGGCTTTCCCTGGTACCTTTAGGGTTTGATGTTTTATAGCATTTCATTAGCATGCAACGTGAGCTCTCAATACCATAACTGTGTTCACTACTGCTGCTCCTCTAATCCCCTTTCTCTGCTTAATAATCTGACGCCATTTCAGTGACCCAGAATACCAGCTTTTCTTGGGGAGGCATTGGAGGAGTGGAAAATTGGGAGAAAGTTTTAGAATTAAAATGGGAACACTTGCAGTCCTATTAAAAAGGGCAAGAAGTCAGCTGCTTTGAAATCCACCCCCTCAGCAGGGGTGGGGAAAGCCTTTCCAGGAGGCAGTGGGAACACATTTGTTCCCTAAGCTGGCACCAGAGTCGCTTTCTCCGGGGCAGCCACGGCCTGGCATTCTGTACTCGCTGTTTGAATCGGGAGCCTTCAAATGATCCTTTTTTCTCTTCCTGTCACTCAACAAGAGGCTGGCGGCAAAAATTCCTACAGTGGCTTCTCCTGAACCAGGCAGAAAACAACCCCCAAGGCTGCCCAGTGCTCCCTAATCTTCTGGTTTACACATCAATTTTGAGCCCTGCTGCTGATGAGAAAATGACCTCCAGCAACTGCCTGGAGATCCCATGTTTATCACAATGCAGTAAGCTTTCTGCATAGTGCTCCTTTTCTTACACTGAGAAGCTTCTGGAGTTTTGTACAATGTTGGGCCTGAGGAAACCTGCCAGGATGTCCTCAGTAGGATGAATTATCATCCCTCTGTAAGAGAACAAGATCCAGAGCAGAGAAAGAGTCTGCTGTGTGGGATCTGACTCGATGTTTGAATTCTCAGGAGCTCACCACTTTGTTGGATTTCTCATGATTGACAGAAAGAGACCATTAGAATCTGGACAAGAACTCAGGTGCTGTTTTAGATTCCCCTAGATTAGGTGGATAACCCAAAGGGTGCATGGAAAGACTGTAGGGAGTCTGTGAATCATCTCAAATTGGATTAAGAATTTATGTTTTAAAATTGTATATATTTTCCCCAGCCCCAGGAAGAGACCCCTTAAGTCTTCAATAGATTTTCAAGTGTCCAAGACTCCTCCAGACTAAAGAACTACTATTTTATAGTGAAGAAGGACATTGACTTCCCTCAATCACAGGCTCTGCAAAGTACAATGCACTGTCTACTGTATACTATGTATACTGTATACTGTATACCTGCTGTCCCCAACCCCTGGGCTGCAAACCAGTACCGGTCCATGGCCTGTTAGGGACCAGGCTGCAGAGCTCCACTGTCCTCCACCCCTCAGGTCCATGGAAAAATTGTCTTCCACGAAACTTAGGAACTGGGGGGCTGCACAGCAGGAAGTGGGCAAGCAAAGCTTCATCTGTATTTACAGCCACTCCACATCCTCCTATTACTGCCTGAGCTCCACCTCCCCCTGACCCCTGGTCTATGGAAAAATTGTCTTCCATGAAACTGATCCTTGGTGCGAAAAAGGCTGGAGACTGCTGCTGTATACTTTGCCACAATGGAGGCTGGCTGCTTGGAACATGTAACTCAGAACAATGGGGAGATGACACACAGAGCAGGCAGGGGATGCCTATAGAGTCCCTGCTGGGCATGGCTGAGCTGAGGGTGGAGTGTGGCTCTCACTTGGGTGGGATGGATCTACTCAGTTGCTACCTTAGTCCCAGAATTTGTAGTCCCAAGGCAGTGCTCTGGGAGGACATATTAACCAAGGGAAAGAGCATATATAACCTTAAAAAGCTTACAGTCTGGTTCAAACTTGATAGACCTCTTGGATAAAAAATTGAGATGAATATAGAGCAAGATTTGGATCCATCACATGGAAGAGTATGCAGTGGTCTGTGGTGGTACAAACTACTTTCTGCTAGAGTAGGGACGGTTCTTAGGGGAGAGGTGGTTGTCATAATGCATCTTGAAAACTAACACAAATGCCAGAATCTCATAGTTCTTCTTTCTGGAGTTGATGTTTGGGTGCAAATTGCAAGCATGTTTTGTCTTAAGAAAATCTGATTTTGATAAGTAAGTTGATTTCCCAAAGCAGATAAATTGGCGATGGTGATTATTTACATTAAATAGTAGCTATCATTGATGCAGGATTCACATGAGCAGAGTTTTTTGTACTTTATCTCAAGTAATCTTATTACACTACAATAAGATAGGTACTATTTCTTCCATTTTTCAGATGAGGAATTTAAGGCTTAGAGAGCCCAAGCTCCTTTCTTCTCTTCCAAGTGGCAGAGAGAACCAGTGTTGAAAGCCAGCTCAGTCTATCTCCAAAGACTATGTTCTTAGATTCTCCAGTAGACAGCTTCTTGGTACAGTGGGATTTGATGCTTTGCCAGAAATGTCAAGAACCCAAATACGTCTTAAACATAGTTGGATTTTCAAAGGTAGGAAAAAAAGGAATGGCTGTTTACTAAGTGCATACTATATCCAGATAGTATGTGTCAAGGGATACAACTATCTCGTTTTGTCAAAAATTAAGTTTTATTAAAAAATTGAATTCTTGTGGAATATTTTCAAAATATGTTTGCCAGTTAATGTTAGGTACCTGTATGTGCAAATCGCCTCCCTCAACCAGTCTCACAAACTAGTCAAAACTTTCCTAGGACAAAGGGCAGATTTTGCTCACTATTTTATCCTATTTGTGTGGTAGAATATCTGTCTGAGGTCAATAAATAAGGAATCAGTGAGTAAAGGAATGAACTTACTTTGAGGATGGAGATCAGAAAGTTTTATTCTTTATAATGGAAGCCAATCACCCTGGACACCAGATATTGAGATATAGATATAACTCAGTATACACCAAAAGTGAGTTCTTATGTAGAAGACTAAGAAGGATGAGAGGAAAAATAAGATGAGGACATAGAAATCTCATTTTTGAAACTTGAAAAACTATACTTCATTTTTCTAATGTTTAATTGTTTCTATTCAGATTGGGGATATTAAAAGTTCTTGCTAGTTGAAACTTCTATACCCAAGAACATAATACCTCCCTTTTTAAGAAATCTCAATAAATGACTACTTCTGTGATTTTTTATTATTATAGCACTCTGATCTATATGATATTCGAGCATAATCTCCTCCTTCTCTCTCCTAGTGTGTGTGTTTGGTAAATGTTGCTGTGCCTGGGTTCTTTGGTATGGGGAAGATAACATTTCATTTTTTTTTTTTTTTTGGTTGGGAATGCAAATAATTCATCAAAATATAATGTTTTTGGTGAACCAGAGACCGAAAGAATGAACCAATTTTGAGGACAGCAATCATGAACTGAATTGCGGCTTAAGAAAGGTCATTAGTGTTGAGAAGTATCCTGAAGCAAATGCTACCAAGGGGAACTGTGGACTTTTTCCAGACTTGAAAATACTCTTAAAACTATAGATAACCATTCCTTTGGAGAAATTCAGATATTCATGTACTTAAAGACAGAGGATTTGTGCAGATGCCATCTTAAGGCTGCTTGTGGGTCTCTGGTGTGGTCAGAGCTCATGAGTGGTTAAGTTATATAAAATTTAGCTGCTCCCTGTTTTTAGCTCAATCTCTTCCTGACCTTCTGTTTTCAGGCCAGTAGCAGAGCAATGTAGAGTCTGGGGGAGGCAAAAATCATCAGGCTCAGAGCTCTTCACTGCCTGCTCCACATGTTACAATTAAGTATTCCAATTAGATTCTTCCAGGTTTCTTTCTTTCCTTCTTTCCCTCACTCATTCATTAAGCAAACATTGACTGAGCCTCTCCTATGGCCTCTTAGCAGCCCCCATCTGGTGTGATGGCACACACAAATAAGCACGTAGAGTCCAGTTCGCATTAGAGGGTATGCATAGCTATTACAAGAGCAGAGTGCCTAACCATTGGCACTCAGGGGCAAGGAGATTCTCCTAGAGGAAGGGAGCTTGAGCTGAGCCTTAAAGAATACAAGAAAAGTTGGCTGGGAAGAAAAAAAATGGTAAGGCTGTCCAGGCTGACAGAACACCATGTGTAAAAGCATGGGAATTGCGGGGAGAGTGGAGAGGCTGGCAAGGGAAACTGTGGCAGATGTCAAGAATGGAAGTTATCCTGCCTGGACTACAGGCTGTGTGTGGAGTCATGGTGGGAGATGAGGTCATATGTGAATAACAATTGCTAACATTTATTGAGCACTTGCTATTTTCCAGCACTTCCTATTTAACAGCTTCTTTATATGCTTTGACTTAGTTAATCATTACAGCAGCCCTATGAGGTGGGCATTCATATCACCCCTATTTTGCAGATTCACAAGATCAAGCATCTTGCCCAAGAGCACGCGGCTAGAGAGTGAAGTCAGGATTCAACTCACAGAGCTTGACTCCAGAGCCCATGCTATTCATGGCTACGCCAGGTTGCTCTGACGGCCTCAGGTGTGCCTTGCCAATTGACAAAGGTGACTCTTTCCTAACTATTGGTCCAGGTTAGAGACAATACTGTCAGGTTTTAGTCTAAAATGCCGGTTCTTAGTGCACTCATGGCCAAAGAATGACCAGACACACCAAAGTAAGGCAAGCACAAAAATGAGGTTTGTTGAGCAAAGAAATATAGGATTACAGGGCAAGAGCGAGATATCAGTTTACAGAGCATGATACATATGCCTCAGATGACAACTGGACCCACTGTTGCAGCAAAGGGAGAGCAAAAGGAAGGGTGCAAAAAGGGCCTGGTTCTGGTCTGTGTCTTGTTTTATAGTGCCCAGATTGGGACCCTCCCTAGTGGCTCAGATGTCAACATGAGACCACTTTGATCGGACAGTTGGGAGCTGCATGACCTGAGTCTCACTACACATGTGGGTTCTCCCATGAGCCTCGCTGAGAGCCCATTTGGCTGGGGGGGTTGGACTGCAGCAGCACCCACTTTTGTCCATAAGAGACCCAGAATCCCTCACTATCTACATAATATTACCATGAGTGTGGAGATATTAATAGTTTTCTCGTGCTGGTCTTTCCTTCTTTAGACCAAAGGGAGTGAAGGTGCACATGCTGTTTTAATATTGGAATGCCAACACTGGGGGTAGAGACCGTATTGGTTTTCTTCATCAATGTATATATTCAGTACCAAGCACAGTACCTGGTACACAGTAAGTATTCACTAAATGTTTATGGAATAAATAATAAAGGAACTCATTGTTTTTTACATATTAATTATAAAGAAGTGAATTCAAACTTTACAGGGAAAATACTTATTTCTCTCTTTTGAGATGTCAATTAACTTAACAAAAGCAATGCATTCCATTAAAAATGGAAATTTTGGAAATCTGTGAAGAAGTTAACCCCAAGCCAAAATTTACAGATTAACTTCTTTCAGATTTACTAATCAGTGGATTGTGGGCTGTGTGTATCATATGTGTATCATATGTATTTGCTTTATCTAATGTGTGCATTCCTCAATTCACAGATGGTTCAAGCTTCCTATTCTTTCAGTTAAATAAAAAGGAGAGTCCTGAGCGTCTATGCTTTTCATAAAATCTATGCTGTTTCTTCTGTGGATGATCAGAAGTTGACTGCATTGGACTTTGGAGTACCCAAGAATTGAGTTGGTAATAGAATTAGGTCACGCTGGGGTCCAGGGATGGAATTTGCCCAGTGACATTAATGCATTGATTGCTTCCTATATGTTGTGTCAAAAGCAAAGTTGTTCTTTCCTTTTTCAAGAAGAAAAGTGCATGTGGAAATAGAAAAGTGTATTTTCTGTTTGGTCAGCAAGGCAGGAAAGGCCTTGTGTACCTTGTCCATCAACACTGATAAGCTGTGACATCAGGCCAGGAGGATCTCCAGCTGTTCCACCTATGCTGGGCCCCAGAGCATGTGGTCCCTCTCAGGAAGCCAAGAGTGCCCAGAGAGGGATGAATACCATGAACACAAATATCTCCTACTCAAAGAGATTTTTAAAATTATTTGGGTATCCATATGTTTTGAGCTTCAGGAGACCTTCATTTTCTGAGTTTCATCCTTGTAGCTCAGAGAGTTCGTGTTTTGAGCATCTTAGCTGGCACGGCTCCTCTATAAAAGCCTTCCCCAATAAGAATTGAAATTGTAAGGAAACCAGTCAAACTGGAACAAGACACACAATAATTGCTTTCTAGGAAATAAACATTTTTTTGTTTCTTAAGTATATTTGTGATGTCAGTAGTATTTGATGTATTTTATTTAATTATGAAGAGTATTAATGATTATGGCTAACTAGTTTTATGTGCTTTACAGTTTACAAATGTCTACTACAAGACTTGTATTTGTTCATTTGGTTCTCTTTTACCCTTTCTGAAATGAGAGTTGTTATTATTCTACTTTTACAGAAGAGACTGAATTTCAGGGAAAATATCAGGCTAAGGGATTTGCCTAGGGGCACCCCGTGCAAAATAAAGGAGCAAGAACTTGAGCCCAGTTCACCTTCTAAAACCCATTCTCCTCTTATCTACTCAATGGATAAATCGAGGAAAGTGGGAAACCTGCTATTGAGTGTCTACCACAGGTTAGGTCATTTTACACATATTATCTCATTTATAAACTGCAAGGTAGGGAACTATTACCAGAGATAAAGACATTAAGATTCTAAGAGGACCAAAAACTTATTAGATGCTTAGTAAATGGCCGAGACCTTTTAGTGAGAAATAATAGATAACTCTGGGAAGAGAGGTGTTCTTGAACTATCAAGTTACTAAAATTTCTTGAGAGTGCAAACCCAGGCATGGTATCTCACAAAAGGAAGCTTATTTGTAAAAGGGGAATTCAGATAGCTTTTGTTGTTGTTGTTGCCTATTTTGAGGAATATTTTCTTTTCCTTTTCAGCAAATCCAGACTGGGAACTGTTTCTTTGCCCAGCCACCTGCAAATAGACTTGAGAACAATGTAAACCACCCTCTGCAGGATATTGATTCTGGTGGAGCAAGTGTCGATTAAGCAGAATGGTAGCTTTTTTTAACTGGAGGAATTCCAGATCTTTCCTCAGGCCTGTCTCTCAGGGGAAATGAGCTCTATCCTCAAAAATCTACAGAAAACCTGAGTAAGAATGAAGATTTATGATGGGAGACGCTGGGCCGGAAGACGGCTGGCTATCTGGTGGGCTATCTAGAAGCTCATCTTTGTGTTATTAGAGAAACACTCCCTCTCTTGACAGGATATGGTCTGCTTATCACATAATCTGCTCAAGTTTCATTCCCATTCTGCTTACAAATGCCCCAAATATAAAGAGATGCATTTCATTAAGACAGCCTTTTAAGAGGCAGTTTATCCCAGCTGTTGCAGTCTATCTTAAACACCTACCTTTTCACCCTAGTGTGGAGTTTACATGTCGATAAGGGATGTAAAAAAGGGAACTTTAGAAATCTCAGCAAAGGAAAAACACTGAGGCTGCCTCTGGGAATTGGCGGAACAGTAAAGAGCCCAGGAAACTTTAAGTTCCAGAACAGTCCTCCTTCTCAGAGAGGAGCCATGCGATAATGCTTGCCTGCCTCGGGGCTTTGGGCTGACCCCAAACACCAGAGACTGTAAACACTTTTCCAGTCATATAAATGAGGGAATTCTTTGCCTGCTACTTTGGCATTTTCTTGTCAAGAGCCGGTGGCAAAATAGAAGTGAAAAATGCAGGTAAGAACAGGAGAACCAGACCTGGAAGATTTCGGCTCACCCGGGGCCTGTCTTTCCTGGCATTGCCCATCCCCATCAGTGACGAATTCTCAAAACCTGACTTCATCACACACACATGTAGACCTGTGATGTGTTCCCAGGTGGCCGAGTGGGATTTGCTGGCAAATGACCTGTGTGAACTTTCTCTCACTCCTGGGTCTGCAAGCCGGGAGAGCCAGAGGCCCTTGGTGGCTGATGGGACAAGTCCGGAAGATTTTCATGGGGGTGGGAGGAGGCGAGAGGGGGGAATTATTCTTAATATACAATTCATTATTCTTAATACTTAGAATTAAGTATAAAGTGTGGAAAACAGGAGGGGTGGTCCCGGAGTCCTGCCAGGGTCCTGGTGCAGACCATTTTAGCCGGTAGGGGTGGAAGTGGGGAGGTACCCCCTTTGTTGAAGAAGAAACAAACCTGGGACTGTGACCCCAGTGAGCTTGCCCCTGAAGGAGGGCTGGCGTGTTTGAAGTCGGGACTGGCGTGTTCAGGAAGCTGGCTGCATCAGGTTCCCATTATCTCAGACAGCCCCGACAGTGGATTCACACCCGACATGGTAACAATTAAGCCTTCTGCTACTGGTCCTTACCCTGGGGTGAGGCTCTTTTCTTCCTTACCAATGTGACTTAAAGTCACCCTGGTTTCCTTATGGCTCGATTTCTTGCAGATTCCCGTTGCTTCATGTTTAATCTTCTGAGACCACTCATTAGACCACACAAATTGCAACAATTGTCTCCAGCACACAGACACTGTTCCAGACCCCCAGTGTGCCCAGGAGAAAGACTGTAGATCTCTGAAATGTGAGTTGCTTCCTGTGTTCAGCTTACCAAAAATCAGAGCTATAAATATTGGCAAAAATAAACTAATTATACATCCATACTCTGAGGCATTAAAAATTATTTTCTTCCTTTTTTTAATAGTCGTTTAAAACAATTATCTCCATTTTCAGTGACGAGAGAGATAATACATGCACAAATGCTGTAACGTGAAACAGAAAAAAAAAAAAGATATCATTAAAATGCTATGGGTTTTCCAAGGAAGAAAAATGCTTCTCTATGAAGATGCCATTTTAGCTGAACCTTGAAAAACAGGTAGAATTTGGATACATGGAAGTTGGTGGAAAGAAGAAAAGGGCACATTAGGATAGAGAACAAAAGCAAAAAAGAAAAAAAAAAATTGGACATTTTCTAAGGGTTTACAGTGGCTTAAGCACCAATAGATGCTATGGAAAGTAATAAAGTATACAGACACTTCTCCTCTTACAAGGGGGTTACATCCTTATAAACCCATCATAAGCTGAAAGTATCGTAAGTTGAAAATGCATTTAATGCAATCTACCGAACATCATAGGTTAGCCTAGACTTAAGCCAGAACACTTATATCAGCCTACAGTTAGGCAAAATTATCTGGCAACACAGAACACTGTAGAGTATTGGTTGCTTGCCCTCGTGATTGCGTGGCTAGAGCTTGTTAAAATCCGTTTCCCTGAGCTCCACACCGGAGTGTCTGATTTTATACTCTGGTTTCACTTCAGATTGAATAAATCTTCTGCCTTTTACGAAAGATTTCCATGGAGAGGAACAACTCTTGAGTTTTTGGTCAATTTTTGGAGGTTTTGCTTTAGCAAGGCTAATTGTAAAAAAAAAAAAAAAGAAAATTAAAATTAAAAAATAAACAAAAACAGAGTTTCTGATTTAGTAGGTCTGGTGTGGGAGGTGATGAGTTGTGCTTGGGCAAGCTCCTCTGACAACGCTGGTGCTCCAGCGTTGGCCTAGGAACCCACACTTTGCCACTGTGGACAGGTCAGCATGCCCAGAATGAAGGCATCTACTCAGGGGAAATAGTGGGAAACCAAACTGTACAGAGAAGGTCACCAGAGAAATATTAAAAACCAGTTTGTTATTAATTCTCTTCATTTTCCTTACTGTTGATTCTCCATCTGAATAGAACCATAAACACTCTTGTTTTTTTCTATTCCCAGTGGCTTCTTGGTTTAGAATGAATTATTGTGAAAGAAGAAAATAATGTTTGTATTCCTCTGGAAGAAACTACTATGGTTAAAGCTGGGCATCATTTCAAAAGACAGGTTTCATCAATCTCTTCTGCAACACGCATATTTCTTTAATAGCTTTGCCACTGCCAGGAAGTGTGGTCTGTTACCCCAACCTTTTTGGCACCAGAGAAACCTTCTTGGTTTCACGGAAGACAATTTTTCTATGGAGGGTGGGGGGAGGAGGAAGGCAGAGCTCAGGTGGTGATGTAAAGGATGGGGAGTGGCTATGAAGCTTTGCTGGCTCGCCACCACTCACCTCCTGCTGTGAGTGCCACCCCCTGCCCTTCCTAAGTCTCATGGAGGACAAATTTTCCACGGATGGGGGAGGGGGTGGCAGAGCTCTCCAGCCCAGTCCCTAACAGACCACGGACCTGACCAGTACCAGTCCACAGCTCAGGGGTTGGGGACCGCAGTGGTATGGGATTGGTGTTATGGAGCTTTACACATTGGATAGACTCTGTCACAGTCAACCCCCCTGAGAACCCAAGTATTAAAAACACTGACCAAAGGTACATTGCAAAATGATGAATTTGTTGATTGCTTTTCCAAGAGATTCACATCATTTATTGTCTCAAATGTTATGTAAATAGAAGTTATAATTCTTATTTCATAATCATTTTGCATAATCCTTATTCCATAATCTTTTTGCTTTTGCATATTTACATAAAAGCTTCTCACCACTGTTTCTCCCCATTTTTGCAGAAAAAAAAAGAAGTAATCCAGATTAACGGGGAAAAAGACTTCCAAATTTGAAAATGTTTTTAAAATGTCTTTATTCGGTCTAAAATGAAACAATTTCATAATCTTCTTTCTGCTATATAGAGTTACTTATGAGTTTCTCCCAGAGTTTATTAGCTTGATTGAGGTGGAAATGTTTTCCTGTGTACTTTACTTAGTAGATGGCCTCTTACATATGTTTGAAGATCAAGTTATAGTATACTATAGTCTGTAGACAGAAATGTGCAGTGCACATTCCAAAATTTCCTTCAGTCTTTTGATTATTGAAGATAAGAGTTGTGTAGTATGCAAATGACAGTAATTAGAGAACATCACAATACACACAGTTAATAGCATGATTCATATTTATGAAGTACTAATTTTGTGTGAATACCAAAAATATATACTGATTATACTGTTCAAATTTTGAATTGAGCAAATAAACAAAATAGCTAGGAAGAGAATTGATTTTATAACAGTGAGCCAAATTTATTATTTATTATCTTTTCTCATGATTTAATATATGAAGGATAAATGAGGTATTTTTAAGGTATTTCTTTATGTAGAAAGAAATGAAATACTGTACTTTCATGTATTAGGGGGTAAAGGTAATCATTTCTTCCTAAAAACTTAGAAAGTGACTTTTGTTGCGCATGTAAGATAGAGGCAGGAAAACATTGCATGTGTGGAGAGCTGAACAGAACCTTCGAGGGGCTGGCTTGGTCTTGGGTGCCTGCCTGGGAACCCACAGTGACTTAATGACAGGGTAAGACCAGAATCCTGGATTTGTCAGAATTCCTTACTCCTTTACTGGGACTCTTTCCAGACTATATTAAGGAGCAGCTTCTTCTTGGAGGAGAAATTTTTTTTTTTTTTTGTAAATTTACCTTAGATTTATAACCTACTGGCATTTATTATCTCCTCCCCTACAACTTTAGGCATCTTAGTAAAAACCATATCTTGAGTGAAAATGAATTGAATACAAGAAAGAAAATTTGATTTCTCCTTTAACTCAACATCAAAGATGATTTTTAAAGTTTTATTTCTTCTTTGGCCAGATGTATTTTTCTGTGAAGCAAATTTATTAAATTGAGATCATGTTGCATTCACTTTTGACATGTGGCACATATTTTCATTTGTGTGTTACTTTTAGCACATTTTGCACATTATGTTTGTTAGGGGCATACATGGGATTCTCCAGCATAATATATACATAAAGTTGTCAGTGCAGTAGGTCGGGTGTCTCTTTGAAGGAAGGACACCCAATTTTATATAAATAATCAGTTAAGTCATTAAATGCTTGTTCTCCCTTTCTCACCCTAGGGGAACATATTCCTATTTTGCATTTTATTGCTCAAACTATTTTGGAACCCCTCCAGTATTTGTCCTTCAAGGTAGTCGGAGTCCCCCAAGAAATTTGGTCTCATTATTTTCTTGTCATTTTGTTTCTGACCAGAAGTATGTTGCTCAGTGTGGTCAACGACCTCATTTGCCAAATAAGGTTGCTTAATGACTTGATCATCTCCAAAAATCAAATCCACACAGACAGAATGATGACAAGGCAATGTGAAGGAAAGTGCCAAGAGAAGATAAAAAATGTGGATAATGGCAGCATCCCTGGAGTAAGTGTGGCCTCCCAAGAAGACTGTGTTGATCACATACAATCTGATGTTTGTGGAAAAAAGTCAATTCCCTCCCAGTCATGCCTTGTCCACCTTGTCTTCTCAAAGCATGATTGCAAATGTTGCAACAAGGCAAAATTCTGTCCATGCTTCATTTGCTTAGATGTCTCCATTTAAAATGCTGTACCAAATAAAAAAGGGAAATACTGAGTAAGGAATTGACACTGGAATAGGATCCTTCTTAGTCCCAGAAACCCTCCCTGCTTTTCCTCTGCCTTCACTGCCTTACTCCCTTCCCCAGCCTGGCTCTCCTCTCTGTCCTCCTTACTCTTGGTGCTTTGATCTCCTTTGCCCCACCCCGACCCCTCCTGGACAGAACTGTGCTTCATGTAGGTGGTTGATGACACTGCTGCCTTTATCTTGTACTCAGTTTCTCTTCAATTCCCCACAGCATTTGTCCCGAAACTGCACAACTCCCGGCAGGTCTCCCACTCTCCTTCCTCCCCTTGCCTGTACTTCACAGAAAGAAATACAATTTTTTTTAAAAGAAAAAAAAAGGAAAAACAGGGCCTGCAGCCATCAAATCATTTCCAAATTTCTTCCCTTTAGCTTTTTTCCACTTTCACATACAAAACAGTGTCCCCTGTTTTTTCCCAAGGCTATCCTCACCACCCCCAAACTCCCCCACCCCATGCATACATTGCATCTTTTTTTTTTTTTTTTTTTTTGAGACAGAGTCTCACTCTGTTGCCCAGACTAGAGTGCTGTGGTGTCAGCCTAGCTCACAGCAACCTCAAACTCCTAGGCTCAAACGATCCTTCTGCCTCAGCCTCTCGAGTAGCTGGGACTACAGGCATGTGCAACCATGCCCGGCTAATTTTTTCTATATATTTTTTAGTTGTCCAGCTAATTTTCTTTCTATTTTTAGTAGAGATGGGGTCTCGCTCTTGCTCAGGCTGGCCTCGAACTCCTGACCTCAAACAATCTTCCCACCTCGGCTTCCCAGAGTTCTAGGATTACAAGTGTGAGCCACTGCACCCAGCCCCATACATTGCATCTTAGGCTTCTGCTCTCTGCCAGAAACTTTCTTTGCCAACTATCTTCTTTCCTGTCTTCAATATTACCCTCCTCCCTTTTACCCACCTACAGTTTCTAATTATCCCTCTCCTCAAAGATAAAGACAACTTCTTCACTTTTACTCCCTACTCCAGCTACTGCTCTAATTCTGTCCTTTCAATCCCATCTACGAGTCTTGAAAGAGGAGTCTGCACTTGCTGCTTGTGCACATTTTGCTCCACACAGCCTCAATCTGCACCCGCTCCACTACTGGACCAAACGCGGTCTCAGTTACGCGATCAATGCTGGAGAATGGCCCAAGCGTGCATCCGGCTCTACTGCTCACTAGATGTGTGTCCTTGAATAAGTTAGCTCCCCTTTCTGTGCCTCAGCCTCCTCATCTGTATAATGACACTTTTGTTCCTTAATAAACATAATGATGAAATAATGTCAGAATGGTAATTCTTTGCAGAGCCTGGAAGGATAGTACATAAGGAGGGCCAAAGAGAGTGAACTACTAATAGAGGAAAGATGATTCATGCTGGGCCATCTCCCTGGAGGGCCCTTTTCTCCCCTCTGGTACCCAGTAAGTCCCCATGAGTCACTCTGATCCCTATTCACAATCCATTTCTTCCTCAGATCTTTCCCTGACTCTCCACCCCCACAGAAGCAAATGGTTTCTTTATCCTTGGGTCCCTGGGAATTTAATCTTAGTGTTTCTTACATGGTTCTGGCCTCGTACCACCTTGCTTGGTCATTAGTTACGAGCATGCCCCATCTCCTCTACAACACTGTGAATGAAGTCTGGTAGGCTGGGGGTGTGTTTTACTTATTAGATTAGTGTGCTAGAGCTGCCATAACAAAGTACCTGGATTGGATGGCTTAAACAACAGAAATACCCTTAATTTCCTCCTCTTGCCTTATTTCTCTGGCTAGGACTTCCAGCACTATGTTGAATAGAAGTGGTGACGGTGGGCATCCTTGTCTTATGTACTAATCCAGTTCTAAGTAAGAATGCTTTCAACTTTCCACCATTCAGTATGATGTTGGCAGTGGGTTTGTTGTATATGGTGTTTATAACTGATATATGTTCCATCTATGCCTGTTTTGTTAAGAGTTTCTATCATAAAAGGGTGCTGAATTTTGTTGAATGCTTTTTCTGTATCTATTGAGATGATCATATAATCTTTGTTTTTGTTTCTGTTTATGTGGTGAACCACAGTTATGGATTTATGTATGTTGAACTATCCTTGCATCCCTGAGTTGAAGCCCACTTGCTTGTGGTAGATTATTTTTTTGATGTACTGCTGAATTTGATTTGCTAGATTTTATTGACAATTTTTGCATGTATATTCATAAGGGATTTTGGTCTATAGTTTTCTTTTTTTATTGTGTCCTTTGCTGGCTTTTGTATTAAGGTGATACTGGCTTCATGGAATGAGTTGGGGAGGATTCCTTCTTTCTTGATGTTATAAAATAATTTTTGCAGTATGTGTACCAATTCTTCTTTGTAGGTCTGATAAAGGTTGGCTATGAAACCATCTGATCTGGGGCTTTTTCTTCTTGGAAGAATTTTTCTTGCTGCTTCAATTTCATTTCTCATTATTGGTATGTTCAGGAGTTCTATTTCTTCCTGATTGAGCCTTGGGAGGTTCTGTGTTTCCAGGAATTTGTCCTTTTCCTCAACATTTTTGAGTTTATGTGTGTAGAGATTTTTATAGTATTCACAGGTGATATTTTGCATTTCTATGGCATCACTTGTAATATCTCCTTTTTCATTTCTGATTGAGTTTATTTGGGTCTTGTCTTCTCTATTTCTGGTTAATCTAGAAAGAGGTCTATCAATTTTGTTTATTTTTTCAAAGAGCCAACTATTTTTCATTAACCTTCTGTATTTGTTTTATTTTTTATTTCATTTAGTTTTGCTCTGACCTTGGTTATTTCTTTTCTT
>CAUYPO010145703.1:0-15489 GCA_963574435.1 Cheirogaleus major
AAAAAAAAAAAAAAAAAAATTAATCCATTAAGATCAGAACACCCTAAATTTTGATAAAATTTAAAACTTAGGCTACCTGACAATAACTTTTGGCCATGATATTCGAAGGATAAGCAGTAATGCCACTGCTTCAAGTGACTAACCATGATAGTTATAAAAAACATTCTGTATCTTAAAACTGGCTGAAGAGTGTTAGAAATTATATATGCATTTACTATGTGGCCATTAAGAACTGGTAAGGTAGGGGTGAGAGGTATTCATAAGCAAGCAGAAAGCTGTAATAATAAAACATCAAATATCAGTATTTCACCTTCTCCAATAAACGGGTACTCCATGCCATCTCTCACCCCAGGTTCGATTTCTACCTCTAATGTTCGTTCTTCATTCACTAGTCTGAGAAAAAGAGGATCAAAAATGAAAACAAAAATGAAAACACAAACAAAACCCCAGATACAGATAGTAGTTAAAGTTTTATGTATTTTATCAGAACTTTTTCTTGAAGACCATAGTGTGTCTCTACTTGACAAAGCCATCTGATATCCATTTACATCTTCTACATGCTAAAATTCAGGGTGAAACTACTATTTATTACATATACACATAAGATTGATCTAACATTCCAAGTAGGAAGAAAATGAAGCATTAACACTTAAATATATTCAGAAATAAAGGGCACTGTTTATTAGTTCAGAAACATAAAAGTATTTAGAATACTTAAGGAAAAAATAAAAATTTCCTTTTTTTTTTTTTTTGCTCTATCCTTTGATAGAACACAGTCAAGGAAGGGAGAGAGAGGCAGGGAAGGAGATCTAGGTATAGACCACTAGCATTTTATTAGACAAATCTAATTACACAGTGTTTCTTGGTAGAACAAAAAAGATGCTTTCACTTACTTGACATTAGGGCATTCATCGCAGACCACCTCCTGGGTCATTTGGAAGCGTCCAGGGCCCAGCTGGGTGGTCCGCATCTCTTGCCGACAATTGCATTTCCGTTTGCCTGGAGCTTGCCTTGCCACAGGTTTGTTTCTAACTACCTAAGAAGTGCATAAACAAAATCAGTTTTTCTCTCATGCAAAACAGCCATTAATTTCCTCTACCACTCAGGGCTCTGCACACATGGGTGGACTGAAACTTCCCTTTCTCTGGCAAGCTATCCCTCAGGGAGACCTAAAGTTGACAGAACTCTTGAGGAGGACAAATCAGCCTAAAAATAGGAATGAAGCAAACACATACTTAAATGACTCAAATTCTAAAGTTGGAAAACAGAGAAGAGTAAGAAAGAAGAGAACCAAAAAATAAGATGTATGACATAAGCATTTCTAAGCCACAACTAAATGCTACTGAGTTAAAGTAGTTCATAGAATCATTATCTTTTAAGAAATCTGAGCTGTGTAAAGCATACTGAGGAACAATCACAGCCCTCAAAAACTGGTATGTGGCTACCATCCAATCCTGTTATTAACCTAATAAAATGCCTCCTTGCTCAGGCAACTCGATCTAGGACTATTTTCCTTTAACAGGCAGGAACACATACAACAACCATCTCTTTATAGTTGACTGTAAACAAACCTTCTGATCTCTCTAAGTATATGAAGTTAATATACAGGAAGTAATGTATTCCTATTTTTATCTGTTTAATTAGTCAAATACCAATCACAAGGTATGCGCTCATGACACAGAATGACAGGAATGCTTGAAGAAAAATCCCTTAAAGTCCACCAACATATGAAAGCCCAGGACAACAGAAGAAATTCTAAAAACAATAACAGTAATTAGAACAAACACTTTTATAGTAATTAATATAATACATGCCAAGCAATGCTCTAAACACTTTTACATATTCATTTAATCCTCACAACCACCTTATGAGGTAGATACTGTTATGATCTCAATTTTACAGATGAGGTAATGAAAGCATAGAAAGGTTAAGTAACATGACCAAGGCCATATAACTAATATTTGGCAGAGCCAGGATTCTAAACTAGGCAGTCTAGCTGCAAAGTCAATGCTTCTAACCATTACATGTCCTATCTATCTCTCAATGCAATTTTTTCTTAATCAAAGAATTTACCATGGGGTCATTGAAATAGCAAAGCCATTGCATCCTTTATACTGATTAGATTAAAAGAGAATTTGTTTAGGGACACACTAACAGCAAAAACTGATGCATACTGTGTATTAGTGATGACTGCAGAACAACAGGTTTGGAAGGGATCGTGGGAGTTAATAAGGCTCACCTCTTTTCTCTAAACAACCTCTCCTGTTTTTGAAGGAGAGATGGCTCAAATATTTTTAATGCCCTTCTCTTCTATCCTGCAGTCTCAACAACAGTATTACAAGCCAGTAGCATTTTCCCTGATTGTTTATTCCTTTTCTTTCAACTATTCAGTGCAAAAGCTACAACTAAGAAGAAAATGCTTTTTGTCAAGATGGCACATATGCATAGGCTACTGGTTATCCCCTCCAAAATCCTAGAAAAACTACAAGAAAACATGGATTCCAGGAAATAATAACTGTAAGACAGAATACACAGGAAAATCCCAGAGACAGAAGGCTGTTTTGAACTGATATGTGTATAGGGTGGTGGCTACAACCTGAGCAACAGTAGCTAGTGAGGGCAGTGAGAAGACATGAGGAAAAAGTAGCTGAAGTTCTGCTCTTGCCTTCTCTCCTGAACTGCCTTGGAACAAGTACTGTTTAACTCCACTCTGGAGAAGGAGAAAACAAAAGACCCATACACCAAATGAAACCCATGACACCGCAAACAAACAAACAAACAAAACACGGTTAAAAACAAGTGGGCATGGGCTCACCCCAAAATGCTCTACAGGGAAAGGTAGTTGCCAAAAATATCCATAAGGTAATATGTGCTCACAGGCCAAAATAGCTAGACACCTCAGGAGTCCAACTATCTGCCCCCTAAAAGACAATTAACTGTATGACACATATATTCCAAGCAAATGTGCTAGAGAAGACAGACCAGGAATTTAAAATAAGCATGATAATAATTAAGGAGGTATGGAAGACATTAGCAAAATAAAAGAGTAAGAAATAATATAAGAATTAAATAGAAATATCTTTTATAAAAATATGAGTTGAAATTAAAACACAACAGATGGGATATTATTAGAATGGATATAGCTAAAGATAGAACTAGTGAGCTGGAAAATCAGAATGAGGTACTCTCCCAGAAGGAAGGAGTAAAGGAAAAATAGAATTTATTTTTCATACTTAAAAGATAGTTAAGAGTAGACAGACGTGACAAAGGAGAGAATTAAATATTTGAAAAAATATAGAGATATATTTTCCAGAATTTAAAAGAAGATGAATAAACTCAAAATATGACAAAGTTTTAGCAGAAGATATAGGTGAATAGCTTTCTTATTTTATTTTTAAAACTTTTCTAGAGACAGTGTCTCACTATGTTGTCCAGGCTGGAGTACAGTGGCTGGACCTATTCACAGGTGCAATCATGGCAAACTGCAGTCTCAAACTCCTGGCCTCAAGTGATCCTCTCACCTCAGCCTCCCAAGTAGCTGGGCCTACAGGTGCCCAGCATTGTACCCAGGTACTTTCTTATCTTAGAGCAAAAAAGAGTTTCTTAAACAAGACATAAAAACTAACCATAAAAACTAACCATAAATCTATCAGTCACATTTGATAGATTTGATCACATTAAAGTTAACTAATTATATTCATTGAAATAAATCTTAAACATAATTGATAGGATGTATTTGTATTATATGCAGCCGACAACAGATCTGCAGCAAGAGTGAAGTACTCTTAGAAATCAATAAGAAAGGGCAAAAGACATGAATAGGTATTTCATAAGAGAGGAAACAAATATAGGCAATAAACACAGGAAGATATTCTTATTCTAACAGGCAATCAAGAAAATGCAAAATAAGACCACAACGAGAGAACATTTTATACCCATTTCATTTGATGGTCAAAAATTAAGAAGTCTAATAATTCCAAGTATTAGAGAGATAGCAAATCTATAGAATCTCTTAGTAAACTGCTGGTAGAAGTGTTGATACAATCAATTTCAAATATGGTATTATCTTGTAAAAATGAACATTGGTTCATATTACTCAGAAATTCTACTCTTAAGTAAATCCACCCAACAGATATTCTTGCTCACGTGAACCTGGATATATGCCTAAGAATGTTCATAAAAGCCCTGTTTGGAATTGAAAAAAACTGGGAAAAACCTAAATGCATATTGATAACATGTTGCCACAAGAAAATTTTATCCAGAATTATAGCTATAAGCAACTAGGATAAATCCTAGTAACATAACAGTAGGTGAAAAAAGCCAGTCCCAGAAGATAATGAATGATGTACCATTTTTACAAAGTCAAAAGCAATGAAAACAATACATTATTCAGCTGTTTATATATATATATGATAAAACAAACAAGAATGGCAAAGGAATAAAGACAAAATTCAGGATAGACATTATCTCTGAAGGGAGGCAGGGGAATGGAATAGAGAAGTAGCATGAAAGTAAGTTAAGTTATGGTATTGTTTCACTTAGTTCTTGGGCTGGGTGGTAAGTTCATGAAACAATGACAACAGTGTATCATAAATCAAGCATTATGATTAATTCAATTCTGTGCATCTGATTACTCCCCCTTACCCTCTAAAACCAGACAAGGTATACAGAAATCTCTCATTTTAGTACAAAATATAAGTTCTGGGAGTCAATACGACCAGCTATATTGTTTGAACTTACTTCCACAAAATTTCCTGCATACACTTCTTCCAAAGTGACTTCTAGATCTACAATAATATCACTTCCTCTCGGAATATTTCTGTCTTGCTGACGAGGGGTCCCTCCGAACATGAAACCAAAATCTCCAAAGAAGCTGTATATAAGTGTAAAATCATCAGGAAAAGTCAGAGTTCATGTTTTACAATTATTTAGTTTTCTTCACAATGATAAAAGATTGTTCCCTACCAACACATGCAAAACTGAAAGATATTTTTAATACACTGGAGTCATATACCATACACAATTTTAAATTTATATACTATCAATTATATTGCCCCTTAGCACAAAAAATATTTACTTTTTAATACAATATGGTCCATACATATAGCACAGTATATACACATAGGATGCCAATGAATTCAACACTGGACTCAACCAATGAAATAATCTGTTTCAATACTGGGAAAAAGCCATTTATGGTGGACATATTGAGAAAGGATATAATATATGAACTTACATAATACTGAACTTCATGGTTAATTGAAGGAATTTTTAAGGGTAATGTTAACATATGTAGTGTTCACTTTACATGAAAGAGGCTACTGCTCTGTATTAAATCTTGGGTATGTAATTATTATTATTATTATTTTTGTTTTTGTTTTTTTGAGACAGTCTTGCTTTGTTGCCTGGACTAGAGTGAGTGCCATGGCATCAGCCTAGCTCACAGCAACCTCAAACTCCTGGGCTTAAGCGATTCTCTTGCCTCAGCCTCCCGAGTAGCTGGGACTACAGGTGCGAGCCACCATGCTCAGCTAATGTTTTGTTTCATTTTTAGTTGACTGGCTAATTTTTTCTATTTTTAGTAGAAATGGGGTCTTGCTCTTGCTCACACTGGTCTCGAACTCTTGAGCTCAAGCAATCCTCCTGCCTCAGCCTCTCAGAGTGCTAGGATTACAGGTGTGAGCCACTGTGCCTTGTATGTAATTAAATAAGCTAAAAATGCACTAGCCTTAGTAAAATTCTAGTTCTTAAAGAGAAGGAAGTTCTAGACTCTACAAGACCAAAATTAATTTTTGTAAGTAACAAAAGAATCACTTTGAGATTAATATAAACAATGACCTTTAATTATGCAGGTGTTCTAATTTTAATTTTTGGTATTATTAAGAAGCCTCTACAAGCATGCTAGTGACTGCAAAAAAAAAAAAAGATAAGAAAAATAGAAAAAATGAAAAAATAAAAACAAAAAAATAATGATTAAAAAAAATGAGTAAAAGAAAAAGAAGCCTCAGAGATTAGCACAGTGAAGATGACAATTATATAATAACTTCTTCTCCACCAACCAGCTCTGGTGAGTAAACTCCCTGAATCTCAAATTAAAGCAAAAGACGAGAATGAAATGGGGGTTATGGGAAGCTTTCTCTCTTTCTGGTATCCCCAGGTATCATTTTGGACAGCCAAGGGGAAAAGGACACTTCCCTAGCAGGATAAAACGGCTAAATTAATCCTGGGGAAGATAAAGATGTCCTAATCATATTACTCACACATCTTTACAAATCCTAAAAATCTATTGTCACTCCCAAGCACTAAATGGAGAAACCTATTGTATGCAACAGTGATTCTTACTTCTTTTGGAGAAAGGCTCACAGAACCCTTGAAAATCTGAAGAAAACGATGACCTCACTCCCCATAAAAATACAATTTAGTTTCAAACATTTTTTATTTATAAATTCAGACCTGAAACCCTTGATTAAGATCTCCTAATATATGGCATTATCAGGGTATACGGAAATACAAATGCTCAACAAAGAGGGGTTTCAAGAGGGAGGAGGAAGGGAGTTTACGATTCCAAACACCTAGCACTCCCAGAAGGCAGGAGATAAAAAGCCTCTACCTTAATCCTTTCCCTCAATGCTGGTTATCATAATCATCCCTGGCTTGTTGACAGGATGAAAGAGAAGCAGTTCTGGGTATGGGAATAGGAAGTTTTCTCTCTCTCTCTGCTTACAGTACTTTTGCTCATTAAATAGTTTGCAGATTCCAAGACAGCAAGTAGGGAAGGACAATCTGGTTTCCAACATATATCTCCCCCATAATTTTCAGGGTTGATTTAACTAATATGGTTGGCTAGGAGGACAGCCCTTTCAATGCTATCTGTCTTTCTTGAAGCTTTATGACAACAGAAGACTATCTTCCCACAGGGAAGACAGTAATTGATTATTGGATCAGTTGCCTTGTACTCTTCATCGAAAGTTTCTGAACTACAGAGTGAGGATAATTTTTTAATAATCACTACGTGTCCCATTCTCAGACACTAATACTTTGTAGATGGGTAAATTACTTACTGTGAAAAAATGTCTCCATGGGAACTCTGATGACCATCTTTTAATCCTTCTTCACCATAATTGTCATACTGTTTCCGTTTCTCATTATCTGATAGAACCTAGGAGATAAAAACCAGTGGAGGAAAAGATCACGAGTTGGTAATATTCAGTTAAGGCACATTCATGTTTGTGTGTGTGTGTTTTTTTTTTTTTTTTTTTCCAATTCTGATACTGGGTCTAAGATTTCAGTGGGATGTAGTTTTCATTATGTATTGTATTAAGGCATGTTTACAAAAGTTATTTTCTCTAACACACTAAATTCTTTGATGCACTGCTAATTTCACATTGCTCAATTCATGTTTTTAAAGTTATCAAACCTCACCCAGTCACTTAAATATCATATCTGAGATTAGTGATGTGCCTGTGAAGGTCAGGGTGGTAACAGGAACGAAGTGAGATAGATTCCTCAGTTTTACTTCCCATGCAGTTTGACTCTAGGGCTTATGCTGTTAGCCACCATACTAAATTATCTCTCTATACTATAAATTAAGATATGACTATGACAGATTGTCATTAGTAATAGAAGCAGTAAATTAGGACAGGCTTATAAATAGCTGGGCCCCACATGTCTACAATCTCCCCACACCCAAACGCACATACATGTAAATATTAGGAGATTGGCAAGTCAAGGGAATTAGATGATTGGCCCTCCAGAGAGGTCTACTACACTGCTGCATTTTCATACTCTTTTTTATAAGACATGCTTTTGGCTTAGGGCCTGAATAATATGTAAGGAGTCATGGTAAAAATGTATTAACATTTAAGATATACTTAGAAGGATAAATAGAAATTGATGTACAAAAGAGCGAGACTTCTTAAAAGCAAAGACAAATGGGTTAGTCCAGAAGTGACCACAGTACTTTGACTAAAGCCACTGTGACAGACCAGAACAGAGAAAGGAATGTTCGGGCAAATATCTTTAGAAAAAATGTCTAGTCTAGGGTAAGTAAAAATAGGCAAGATTAACTTAAAAAACACAAAATTCCAATATTTTCACAGTCAAGTCTACTTCTCTGATCTTGTCTTAGCAAAGAAATATACCTTGCATTTGGGTCTATAAAAAACATCATTTCAAGACCTCGAAATAATAACTAGTTTTAAGTCAGTTTCTTTTTGGACATCAGAGGCTTCTGGAATAGGCCCCCCAAAACTACCCTTGAAGTCATTCATTATCATTTACTTTCTCCTCACTTTTCTTCTGTCTAAGGAATTCAACTTTATTCCATGGTCTTGGAAACAATTTTATTTTAAAAGAAAAAAAGGTTCTCAGTTGACTGGCCAACCAACACACAGATTTTCAACTAATTAAAATGCCAGCAATAATCCTAGCTCTGTAGAGAAAAACAATTTCTCTTCACAAAAGATTCTTCATACTATACTGGGATTCTGATTTGTGAACCCTAATTTACCTAAGAGTATATGCAATCAAGCTTCAATAATAACAAAGAAAAAAGAAAATTTGAACTAGTGACTAGAAAGGTTGTTAAATAAAGTACAATTTCATGAGTATAGCCTGTCTACATCATGGATAAAGAACATGGTAGATTCTTTGGAGAGCATGGTGAATTCAGCTTTCTAGAAAATATTTCAAGAATTGGGTTCTTAGCAAACAATGGTACTATCCATGGAAATACAGTGTAAAATATGGAATCCATATTATCAACAAGAAACAAAATGTTACATGTAATTAAGAGGGGGTATCGACCCTCTCAAGTTTATTAATGGGCCTCAGGTTGAGAATTTCTGTCCTATAGAATCCCTGAAGATATGATGAAAAGAAAGGGGGACCCCATCAGCTCTAGGGTTCACCTGGGTATACAAGTCACTGTTTCGGTTCAGTAGCTTCTTTAGTCTAGGAGGTCTTGAGATCTGTTCCTTTGGGGTTCTTTGTAAATGTTTTTTTAATTATTTGTTTCCAGCTTTCTCAATATATAGTGATTTAAACTTGAATTGAGTTTCAGTTTTGTGACTTTTAGAGTCAAATTAATTTTTTTCTGTGCCATTCTAGAAAATGGGAATAAAAATATGCCTAGCTGTACTATACTTCATGGTGTTCTAGTGAAGACTAAATGAAATGATACATGACATGAAAGTGTTTTGAATTCTAGATTAGAGGTTGCAAATTCAAACTATAGCTGTGTTTTGTTTCATCTGCATAAAAAGAAATGTAACTGAATCAGTTAAATTTTCACAAGCAGGAGAATCTATATAAAAATCTGGATTTCCAACTTCTCTGGAAAAATTAGATGATGTGGCAACACAGTAGTGTTTGTATTTGTATTTGGCAAAAACTGGCTGGGGTTTTTTGCCATATACATTTGCATATACAGCTGCTTCCTTTAAATAGGGCAAGAAGGCTTCAGTTTATCACAGTCCACAACAATCCCTATTGTTTCCCAGTATGCAGGCAGAATATCCATTGCTATATTTTATCTTATATCTGTCCTGCATGTTATTTGTCTGGTCCAGTCCATATGGGCAAATAGGTTCGCAACCCTCATTTAGGTTTTGTCTTTATTTCTAACTCTAGTTCCCAAACTGACCAATGGACTAATTGGTTAATCTACTTATTAATCTATCAATCTTTCTTTCTTTTATTTAGTCTTTTTCAACATTACTCTCCATATTAAAATAAATATTAATATGAGAAAGGCAGGAAATGGCATCTACTAAGATGAACATACGATTTACTACAACATAGCATTAGTACCACTCTTACTTTTATCCACTGTTTATTTTTAAATAGGAGTGACCTGAAGGAAGGTTTCTCTGTGTTATATGGTTTTTTCTATAGCCATAGGTTTTATTCATACTTTATCCTTTTTCCTGATTCACCTCATATGCAGCACCTAGATCCTGGAATTTCTCTTGGGCTTGTGGATCATCAGGGTTCCGGTCGGGATGAAGCTGCAGGGCTAGTTTTCTATAGGCCTTTTTAATATCCTTTATAGAGGCACTGCGAGGCACCCCCAAGATCTTATAGAAATCTCGCCTGGGAAGTGGGAAGAGAGAACACTTCATTAAAGAGTTATACATTACATTTTAAAAGTGAAAGTGGATTTTCCCCTCTTTATATTTAGGTTTGTGTCTGAGCAAAGTGGTATAAAAATGAAGGTATACATCACACTCACATATATACAGAATGACTAAAAAGAGAACACATCAGAAATTGTAATGAGTCTTATATATTGAAGTAATCACAATGAGAGGCTATTTTTTTGGGCATTGCTAGATTATTCAAAACATCTGTGGCACTCTTTTTTTATAACTACCTTCAGTTACGAAAACCATTTTTATCATTTTATGGTCCCATGTTATTTCTAGGCAATAACTGTATAATCAAATTAACTCTCCACCTTTTTCCCTATATTGGCTCCAAATAAATACTGCTTATTTCCAAAAGTCAAATAACCTTAAAGGATGACTTTCTTTATTCAAAAAGATTATGTTACATAAATATTCTGACTAACAATAACACTGTTGGAATGTTAAAGATGAAATAACCGAAATTAATTTAACTTCAGAGGTTAAAATAGAGGTAAGCCAAAGCCCAAATAAAAATTCTGAAGAAAGAATAACACCCATTGGGATGCATGAATTGTGTTTTTGGCTGAAAGAGAAAATATTAATCTTGTATTCATTTCTAGTAATTATACTAGTTTGTCTAGATCAAACCTTTATTATAAATAGCTGCTAAAGCCCACATGCATGAGCCTCTATGTCTCAGCAGCTGTAAATATGCATGGCATGAACTGGGGTAGAGATCCACTGACTTTCTTGCCAGGGACTATGCTGGAATCCAATTAATTGTAAAGCAATCTTCACAAAAAGTGGTAGTGGGAAGATAGAATAGGACTATAATAAATTCTCAAGGCAGGATCTTACATAGCCCATTGAAGAGACCAATAAAAATATATTGAATGAAAGGAATAAATAAGAACACTCACAAAAATCTATTTCTTTTGCCAGAGTCATTTTAGCTACCAGAATTAATTCTGAAAATGCATTCTCTCAACAATGGGGATGGGGAAGCTATTCACAATAGAGACAGTGACTTAGTAGTGATGGTAATTTAAAACTGCACTGGAGCCAGGTGCAGTGGTTCACACCTGTAATCCTAGCACTCTGGGAGGCCGAGGAGGGAGGATCACTTGAGCTCAGGAGAGGACCATGAGCAAGAGCAAGACACCTCTACTAAAAATAGAAAAAATTAGCCAGGTGAGGTGGTAAGCACCTATAGTCCCAGCTATTGGGGAGGTTGAGGCAGGAGGATTGCTAGAGCCAGAGTTTGAGGCTGTGGTAAACTATTATGATGCCCGGCGACAAAGCAAAACTCTGCCTTAAAAAAAAACTGCACTGGGCTACCAAGACCAGGTGATATGTGACAAAATATTAAAAAAAAATTATAAGCTCTTAGTCACACTTTAGGAAAAGTCATTTAATTATTTCATATACTGTTTTTAAAATGATCACTCACAAGGGGCTCCATGAGGATTGATTAGGGGCTTTTTCCTTCCCCCCAAATCTGTTAAATTTTGACATCTTTCAAGATAAGAACAAAATAATCAAAAGGATTGCCAACATTAGTAACAAAAGGGCTAACTGTATAAAGTGTGAGCCTTAGAATATGCTTCAAATAAAAATGGTTAATAACAGCACAGAAAAATGCAGGGAAAAGATGGCTAGTACAGCTCAGCATCAACATTACAGTTCCTAAGAGACTCCTTTATGAATGACTGAAGTTTAAAGCTATAGTGTTAATAATATTTATGTTGATATTTTCTTAAACACCTAAGGGTGTTGCTATAAATGTAAAAAATACTAGCAAAAACAGTATATCAAGAAAAAACAATAAAGCATTTTCCAGGAGTTATGTTTTGAGAAATTTAAGATGTTTCACAAAAAAATGACAACAAAGTTAAAGCATATATGCACAGAGAAAAAACTTTTAAGAGAACAAGTACTTAAAATTAAAGTTCTGCTAGGTAGTACTTTCCCTATTTGGAACAACCTATAAACTGTCAGAAGCTGAGACCTACTATTCCTTGCATTCTAAAATATGAGGCTGGCATACCATATCCTGGGTCACAAGGCTTGGATCTTAAGAAAGAATCCTCAAGGGTTCATCTGCTCCTATTCCCTGCATAAGGGTGGCACATTATTATACCAATGTTAGAGAATTTAGATCATTCCTTCAAGTTTACATAATTCATAAGTGAGGTGGGGGCACCTGGGTAGAACCCCAGTTTACTACCTGTTGGTGAACTGTTCTTCCCACTCAAGACTATTCAGCTTCTCAAGAATGTACCACAGAGAGCGAGGCGTGATGACAGCTTAGGCTCACTAAATAGCTCAAGAAGCTGGGAAGTACAAGGGCTCTCCAAAGGGTCTTCTTGCTCTCTCAATCCAATTTCTTTCAGTCCCTTCATGGCTTCCCTCTCTGCCCTCCTCACTCGACCTGGCATAACCCACCCACTTTAATGTCAGCCCCCCCGCTAGTGGTTCGTCCAGGCTAGGCGTAGCATTGTCCGCTTCTCCACCTCAGTAGGGCACAGCAACCCACATCCTGGACCAAAGAAATGTCCATTCCCTCAACCTTGGCCTAGCACTGTCACTGCCTTCGTGACAGTCAGGCACCCCTCTTTTTTCCTCAGCTCTGCGTGACATTGCTTCTGCTCACAATCACCTCCTTTCCCTCAAACTGCCCTCATCCCCCAGATGCTGTGTTCAGCAAGACATCCGACTCCCACTCCTCCGGGCAAACCTAGTCCTAAGGGCCTCTGGATCTAAGGCCTTCTCACTGGTGTCACCCACGGTTCTCCTCTCACCCCACTAGCCTGGCCTGTACCACCCAGTCCTCCGCCCCACAGCGATGCCCCTCTCCACTCCCTCAGTCTGGCAGTGCCGCTCCCCCCACATGGCCCCCCTCCCCCTCCGCCTCACACACACTTCCCCAGCAAAGGCTGACCCACGGGCCCCGCGCCTGGGGGTGCCTGTTCCTCACCCGGCGATCACGGCCCCGATGAGGTACAGCAGCAACAGGCAAAAGGTGCTCAGGTTCTGAGGGGCCATGGCTCTTCTGTCCCGGGCCTGGTCCCACGCACTCCTCACAGCCTACGCCGCCGCGTCGGCTCGCCAGCCCACCCGGCCCAGCGAGGCCGCCTCACGCCGGGGGTCTCCTACTTGGTCCGCAGAGACAGCTAGTTTACCCCCTCCCGTGCTAGTCCACTTCCCGGGAGTCCCGAGTCCCGGCGAGAGAAGCCCCCGGCAGGCGAGGGCCAATCGCGGCCAGAGGCATCACACGCGGCCGGCGCCTGGGAGCCAATCGGCGCGGTACACTTCACCTCCGAGGCGGCGCAGGCAGCCAGTCAGGCTTCGGAACAGCAGCCGCAGCTCCCGGCCAACTAGAAGAGGAAACGTCAGAGGATCGCGCCGCCGCAGGAGTCCGCTCGGCCCAGCTCCCGGGAGTCGGAGAAAATTACGTGAAAGGTAGGGGGTGGTGCCACGTGAGGGCCCCCGAGGTACCCGGTCTCCCCTCGCCCGCCTCCCCGGACTTTCCGCCAATCACAAGGCTCCTCCCCAGCACTGACCAATTGCGGGAGGCAGGTTTCATCTTGGTTACAAGTCTTGGAATTTCATTCAGTTGAGCTCCGAGCGGGAGGAGGTAGCGGATACACTAAGGCGTAATGGGCGGAGACGTGACTCCCAGCCTACTGTACCTCGGACACTTAGGCTAGGATATCTTATTCCTCTTAACAACTCCGGAAGAAAATTGTGTCGGTTTTATGGGAAAGAGGCCTTGTACCTTACAGAGAAGCGACCTTGGAGACCGATTTAAGTTCGGATTTGATCGCTTCTCGGCCTTTTGGTTAAGATCAAGTGTAGTATCTGTTCTTATCAGTTTAATATCTGATACGTCCAAAAATTCTTTTTTTTTTTTTTAAAGGATTCGGCTTCTACCACTTTTTAGCGGTGAAAGCCCCTACACCCACCCCAGTCAGAGCCTAAGTTTATTAACAAAACTGAGGCAGCGTTGTGATTTTTTTAACAGGAAAAAATATCTGTAAATCGTCTAGCACAGCGTCTGGCACATAGTTAGCACTCAATGAATAAAAACGTATTACAGTTTCGAGCAGAACTCTTTGATTCCCCCTCTGCCCTCAGTTTTGCTCATTACAGTAAACACATCAGCTAGTTGTTCAGGACAGAACTCCAGGTGCCTTCCTTGATTCCTTTCCTAAATAACTTATCCAATTCTTACTTGAGTTTAGATATAGCCCCAGATAAATAGCTTAGAGCACTGTGCCAGACAAACGGTGCTCAACAAATAATAATTGCTGTTGCAGAAAACTACATCACTATTACTAGGTCTTTGGGCCAAGTCACATCATCTCTCACCTGGCAAGGACCTCTTAACTGGTCTCCTTACACCCACTCTTAACATCGTACTTAATATCTGTTCCTCACTCTTGTTTCCCACCCCACGATTTTTTAAAAACATGTCAAATCATGTTATTCCCTACTTAAAAGCCTCGAATGGCTTTCCAATTGCAATTAGAATAAAATCCCAAATCTATGCTAGTTTACAAAACCTTATCTGCTTTGTACCCTCACCTATTATACTCCTCACCATGTTCCAGCAAAACTGGCTTCCTTTCTCTTTCTTGAATACACCAAGCTCATTCCTACCTAGGGCCTTTGTACTAGCTGTTCTATTTACATGAACAGCTCCTCCCTCCCTCAGATCCTAACATGGGTGATTACTCTTTTTTTAAACTCAGATATCAGCTTACATGTTACCACTTCAGAGAAGACCTCCCTGACCAACCAATCAAAATTAGTCCCTACTGGCTGGGTGCTCACGCCTGTAATCCTAGCACTCTGGGAGGCCGGGGTGGGCGGATCACTCAAGGTCAGGAGTTCAAAACCAGCCTGATCAAGAGTGAGACCCCGTCTTTACTAAAAATAGAAATAAATTAATTGGCCAACTAAAAATATATAGAAAAAATTAGCCGGGCGTGGTGGCGCATGTCTGTAATCCCAGCTACTCGGGAGGCTGAGGCAGGAGGATCCCTTGAGCCCAGGAGTTTGAGGTTGCTGTGAGCTAGGCTGACGCCACAGCACTCTAGCCCGGGCAACAGAGTGAGACTGACTCAGAGTCTCAAAAAAAAAAAAAGAAAAAAATTAGTCCCTACTGAATCCCTTATTCTTATGCTACCCTATTTCATTTTTTCCATCCCTGGCTTCACACTCACACATTGAAATGCCAGTTTCATGAAAGCATGGATCTCTAGACTGTGTTCAAAGATGCATAAAACAGTACCTTAGAACAGTGCCTGGCATGGAGTAGGTGCTCAAATATTTCTGAGTAGAAGTTGCTTTGACTGCG
>CAUYPO010145704.1:0-10853 GCA_963574435.1 Cheirogaleus major
TCCCAGCTACTCGGGAGGCTGAGGCAGAAGGATCACTTGAGCCCAGGAGTTTGAGGTTGCTGTGAGCTAGGCTGACGCCACGGCACTCACTCTAGCCTGGGCAACAGAGTGAGACTCTGTCTCAAAAAAAAAAAAAAAAAAGAGAGAGAGAAGGTAGTTTTATAGCCAGGGCCCTGGGGATGGTCTAGAATGCAAGGTGTATCCCAGTTATGGGATTATGAAAGTCACCAGCTGTGGGGGCTCGTGTGGCTCCCGTGGCCTTGCTTCCAGCAATCCTCCTGGTGTACTTCCACCACCTGGGTTACTTGTATTCCAATGCTAATGCCATTTCTGCCTGAGACAGTGTTAGTGGCAAGAACCTGACCTTCACCTGAGAGTCAGATGAGATCTTCCTGTGGCATAGGGGAGATTTAAATAAGAGAAGCAAAGCACCTGGTTGGAAGGTGCTCAGTAAAACCTGGCTTTCTCTCCACCTCCCCTCATAGGTGGTGCTGGAAAGTGTAAAGTTCTCTTTGTCCTCTTCTAGGGAACATGCTAAAAATTGCCATACAGATGGTCTGCCACTGATAGGCCTGTCTGCCTCACACCTTCCTGACCAGTGAACCCCTCACCTCCCCTCTGGACTTCAGGGGGAGGGCAGGATATATATTGAAGTCAACCTTGAGGTCCTCAGGTCTAAGGCTCGGTTCTTAGACCATTTTTAGTCATGTCCATTGACCAGGACCTCCAGTACAGAGGTGGAGCTGTGAAAGCTTGGGCAAACTGCCAGTAGAACTGGTGTAACCTACAAGGGTACCCCTGACAAGCTGGTCCCCTGCAAGGCCCGGTCTCCACCAGCTGCAGTGAATGGGAACTTCAGCTGCCCTGAGGGGGATGTAGGAGGGAGACCAAAGGGTTCTTGACCCTGCACCCAGCCTCATCTGTGGAGTGGAGCTGGGGTCTGCCTGTTGCATGTGGCCCAAACAATTAAAACTTTATAACCTGCTTCCTGCCAGCTAGTGGTTCCTGTGGTTGGGCCACAGCACTGGCACCAGGTGGTTCTCAGGACTGCTCCAGGGAGGGATGCACAGCCGTGACCTCAAGGCCCTCTTTCACTGAGAAGGCTGCGCTGGGCTTCCCTCTCCCTCTCCCATTCAGTGCCATGTACCGAGGCTCAGGAGTTCGTGTGTCCCAGCCCCACTTTATTGTCGGATTTAAAACTCAGGATCAATGCCTGGTGTTCCCAGGTTCCCTCCCTCAAGCCCACTCCCTAGGGGCCAGCCCTAGATTTTGAAGGCCAAGGTGAGACCATCGCCCAGGGGCAGGAGGCTGATGTGGACCCTGATGTCCCGCCGGATGCGTTCGTTTAGGTTTCTCACGCACTCGGCCACCACGTCCCCCTTCGGAGGCTGCAGCACCTCTCCGCGCCACAGAACCTGCGGAGGGGGCGGTCATCAGGAGAGCCTAGAAAGGAGGTGCCTGAGCAGAGGGTGGGGTGAGAGCTGGAGACCGAGGACCCAGGGGGAGGAAAGCCTGGGACTGCAGGCTCGAGTCCTGCCAGGGGAGGAGCCTATGGATGGCTGGGTGGGGCTTTGAGGCAGAGGGCGGGGCCAAGGGGTAAGTCTGGGGCCCCGCCCCGAGAGGGGGCTAGCTTCTCCCCCCTTACACTGACAACGGCGAGGACACCTCCCGATCGCAGCAGCTGCAGGCACCGCTCGTAATAGGCGGTGCAGTTCTCCTTGTCCGCGTCCACCACGGCCACGTCGAAGGTGCCGGCTTCGCCGGCCGCCAGGAGCTCGTCTTGCGGGGGGGAGGGAGGGGCAGATGCGGCTGAGTCCGCAGTCGGCGGCCGGAAGCCCCTGCCCAGGCCGGCACGGGCGCTGTGACGACTGCAGCCGGCTGGGGCAGGCCACTCAGGGACACCGGCTCTGCCACCCTGCACGTGGCCGCATTCCGTGAGGCCGGGCGGCTGCAGGCGGGCGTTGTCAGTGCCCTATGCCCGCCCAGCAGACCTGGTCACTAGCTCGCGCCCAGTGGCCCCGTTTGGGAAGGACCAAGGCCCTTCCTGCTGCAGTGCTCACCCAGGGTCTCCAGGGCAGGTTTCAGCCGAAGGTCGATCTTGTGCTCCATCTCGGCCTACGGAGGGAGCGGGGTCAGCCAGCGCGCCCCCTCGCCAGGAGCAAACGGGGCCCAGGTGGCGTGGGACGCTCACCTGCCTCCATAGGGGCCGCCCCAGCTCCGGGAGCCTCGCATCCACCTCGCAGGTCACCACGCGCCCGTCTGGGTGCAGCGCTAGGGCCAACGCCAGGGCGGAGTAGCCCGTGAAAGTGCCTGGGGACAGGGACACGGACAGGCTCAGCCGAGGCGGGGGACAGCCCGGAGACTCCGCCCCAGTGACGCCGGCGGCGCGCCCTACCCAGATCCAGCGCCTTCTTGGCCTTGACGAGCCGCGCCAGGTTGGCCAGAAGCTGGGCCTGCTCACAGGTCATCATGGACTCGCCCTGCGGCTGCTCCAGGGTCAGCTGTGTGTAGGCAGAGGGTGGCACCAGCCCAGACAGTCTGCCCTCGCCCCAGGTTCTGAAGCCCCGAGGGGCGCGGCGCTGAGAGTGACCCAGTGGGGACAGACCCGTGGGGAACGCCCACCGCGCCCCGCCCCAGGAAGCAGGAAGGCCAGAGAGGGCCACCGCCCAGCCGAAGGGCACAGCCACGTGGGACCCACCGGGCCCGAGGGGGACGCGCGTTCCCGCCCCCAGCCCCGCTGACCAGCCGTAGGCTCCGCAGCGCCGGGTGCTCCCGCATGGAGCGGCTCAGCAGATACTGCCACAGGGGGCTGTCCTCGGGGGGAAGCAGGCGCTGCTCTCGCCGGAATCGCCACGAGGGCCACCGCCTCCCTGCAGGGAGAGGGTGCCGGGTCAGGGCCCGCGGCTCCGGGGCGCCAGTGTTACCTAGAGCCGCGGCCGGCCGCGCGGATTCGCGGGCTCTCCTGGCACCCAAGGACAGGATTCTAACCGCGCCCGCCCGCCCGCCCGCCCGCGGGGGCTCCGCGGGGCGCCGCAGCCCGGCCTTGCTCACCCAGGAAGAGGCCAGTGGCGAAGGCAGCGCCCAGCGCGGCCGAGCCCAGGGCCAGCGCGGTGGGCACAGAGAGTCGGGGCACGGGCTGGGCCATGGCGCGGGCAGGAGTCGGTGGCAGGTCACGTGCGTTGGAGCTACCGGGACAGGCCTCTGGTCCGCAGGCCCGCCCCGCTCCACCGTGCCGGGGCACTGCCCGCGGAGCCGCGGCCTCGGGCACCACCTGGCGGCCACAGCGCCTTACTGCAAGCCCTGCCCGAGCGCGCCGGGAGCCATCTGGTGGCTGCGCGCAGAACTGCGCCCCGGCCGGGAGCAGGCCCCGCGCCCAGATGTGGGTTCTCGGCCTGCGCCTGCGGTCCCAGGGCCTGGGTCGGGGGCCACAAGTCTAACGCCTCTCCTGGCTACGCTTCTTTCTCCTCTCCACGAGTTCTGCTGAGGCCCCCTGGGGCATATTTGGATTTGAGTGTGTACGGAGGGCGTCAGTGTAAGTTACCAGATAGTAACAAGTACAAGTGACACAAATTAAAAGACCCAGAGAGGGACTGAGAGAGTCAGAGAGGCCTCCTGGGGGAGATGCCTGAGGGTCCCAGGTTGAAAGAGTGAAGGACCTGGTTTGGAGCCCACAGCCCGGAGATGGGGTGCAGGGACCCTGGGGCAGACCTGGTCAGTGGGGAGCAGAGACCCTATTCTTGGCGGTTAGAATCCTGTCCTTGGGTGCCAGGCAGACACGGGGGTCTGATCTTGGGCCTGTCAGTCTCTCTGAGCCTCAGTTTCCTTTCTGTAAAATAGAGACCACAATCCTCCCATGAAAGGCGGCGGAGCCCGCAGCCTGGCACTCCAGCACAGTCAGGGGCCGCTGCGTGGCGACCGCGGTTGGAGCGGAGACACCGTGGAGGGAAAGAGCTGGCGGGGCGAGTGGGGCCCCGCAGCGATGTCCAGCCAGCGCACTGACCGGACACCCACTGTGCGCCAGACCCGGGGGAGAAAGACGCCGTTCCGGTTGGTATTCTTCGTGAGGCTGGCGTCGGAGGTGCAGCACGCACGGACCCGGCCGGCGACCCCCGCCTCAGGACCCCCCGTCTGTGAAATGCAGCTTAGACGAGAAAATCCACATGCAGGACTTGCCCGGGCCAGGCACTTAGAGGGCTGGAAATGTTGCATTTAGAAGGAGTCCAAGGGCAGAAGGTCACCAGGCCGCGGCTCTGCGGGCGTCCCTGGGGTGGCTCAGGTGGCACCTGAGCGGCCATCTAGTAACAGCACCGGCCAGGCACCGAGCGTCACCCGGGGGCGCCCCAGTCGGGGCTCGGCCCAGGCCAGGCTCGTTGGGGGCCAGCGAGGCAGTGGCGCGGGCTTGGTGTCAAGGCCGGAAACTTGGACTTCGGGCCGGTGGGAGCTGCGGGAGCCCGGGGCGTCGCGGAGGGCGGTCTGGGGCGAGGCTGGGAGCCGAGGGCACCGCCTCCAATCAGAGGGGGCGGGGCGGGGGCGGAGCCCGCGGTCCCCGCTCGGCCTGGGCGCCGGGTGGACTCGTGGCGGTCGCTGGACGCCACTCCCTGCTCCTCCGGGGCCCAGGCCAGCGGTCCTTCCCCGAGGGCAAGCTCCTTGCCCTTTACTCTCTGACCCTCTCTGCCTCCTGCCTGGCCATGGAAATGTTTCTGGGACCTGACAGTGAGTCCCATTCCCCAGGGTAAGGACTGAGACTGTTGTGTGCACACAGCAGGCGCTAAGTAAATGCTCTTTGAATAGTGTCCAGGTGGTGCCCAGCGCTAGCAGTAAGAATAGTGACAGTAGGGGCCTTTTGTTGACCTCCTGCTGGGGACCCGTCACAATACATCCAGTCCCTGCGAGGCTGTGGTTTTCTTCCCATTTTCCAAAGGCGAGAAAGGAAAGCTCCAAGAGGCTCGCACCTCTCCAAGCTACCCCCAGACCTGCTCTTGCAGGTCTCTGACCCCTCTGACCCCACCAGCCGAAAGAGGAAATGCACCTACAGCTCCTCTTGCTCCCTGGGACCCAGTGGGAACAGGCCTTCCTGGCACTTCGGCGGGGGTCCCCGCCAGGCGAGGCGGCGTGGGGGCCCTGGGCTCAGCTGCGGCTGCAGACGGCCCTGTCTCCCGGTCTGGGGGTGTGGGTTGCGGCAGCCCCAGCTCCCACCAGAACCACCCTCCCCCAGCCCGGCTTCAGGCCGGAGCCGCGGAGGTGGGGGAGCAGGCAGGGAGGGGAGGCATGTCACCGTATATCCCCGTCAGATTAAAAAACTAATTTGAAAAGATTAATGTATTCCATTCTTGTTACGCTGGCTCTGATACCTCTGGGCCCGCGGCCGCTCTGCCTCCTGATTATTGAATTTTTATGGCCTGGTAATTAATTGCAGATTCCCTGTTTTGTTCTATTTCTTTTTCTCTGACATTTTAATTTCAACAAAAAGCAGTGGTCTCCATGCAGGTTCTCTCTGGAGATCCTAATGGTCTATAAAACAGAATGACTTATAGACGTGGCACCCACTTCAGTTGGCGAGCGATTGTTTGAAACCTTGCTGATCACGCAAAATTTAATTTTTCCACCTCCCTCCCCCTTTTGCAACTCATTTCTTGTCTCTTCCATTGCCGCACCAGCATTTCCGCGCACGATGAAGGGAGCAAAGTGTCGCGTCGGAATCTGTTACAAGGCCTTTTTCTAGAAGCCCAGGGGCTGAAGACAAAGTGGGTTTTGCTTCTTCTCTTCCGCAGTGGATGGGGGGTGGCTGGGCCTCCCCAAAGGGCCATGTGGACGTGGGCAGCTGCCCCAGGGGAAAGAAGGGGCTGGGGATGGGAGGGGTGCAGCGGGGGGATCATTTCCACCTTTCTCAGTTGCCCTTTTGGCCAAATGCTGCCGCCCCATTAGGCACCAAGGGACCTGCAGGCTCACCAGGGCAGGGAAGGTGGGTATTGGTGCCTGCCCTTAGACCCACGCCAGGAAGTGCGGGGCCAGTTCAGGCCGAGTGAACTGGTGCTGATGGGCACAGATGGCCCCGCCCCCAGGGTCCCCCATGGGCAGGGCAGGGGCAGAAAGGTAAGGTCATAGAGTGAAGTTGGGCCTAAGGGATTGGAACCCAGATGTCTTCAGGGGCCAGGCGGGTGAGGTAAGTGAGGGAGGCGATAGGGGGCGGTGGGGACTGTGGCACTCCAGAGCTCATGCTCCACCAGGACATGGCAGCCCCCCGGCTCCAGCCTCAGCTGCCACGTGGGAAGATGGGCTCTGTGTGGCCAGAGCTTCTGATTCTCCAAGAGAAGTTAGCAATCTGGCTTTTAGTATGAAACCTCACAATTTTAATCATTAGGGTAAGATTTTTTTAAACACTGTGTCAGCCAAACCGACAGCATCTTTGAACTCTGTGTCTGCTCTGGCTCATGGGGCACAAGTGTCCTCTGAATCTGAGCCTGGATCGGAGAAGTCAGGGCATAAAGTGAAGTCCCTCAGGACTAGAAGGGCCTCAGTGGCCAGCGGACCACCGCCACGTCTGCGTGGGTGAGCTGGCTCCCCAGGGAGGACGGCACCTTGTCACGGAAGACTTTAGGAGGCAATGCTGTAGCTCCAGGGGCTCTGGGGGCCTTGATGGGCTGACGCAGACACAGACGGCTGGTGACGCTGGTGACGCGGGCTTCTGCCGCGCCTCAGGTGAACTGGGAGAGCGAGGGCCCGCAGCCTGGGGCCACCCCCTCTGTGCTGAGACGCTGGGAAGCTGACACCGGCAGTGCCTCCAGTGCCTCAGCGTCCTCATCTGGAGAGACTAGGTGGGAGAGCCACAGCTTGGGCTCCAGCAGCCGAAGGACTGGGGGTTCAAACGTTGGTCCCGCCACTCACTGTGTAGCCCGGTGAGCTCAGAGTTTCTGAGAAACTCTAAAAACTAGGAAGTGGGATGACACTTCTGTCTTAGTTTCCTATTGCTGCATAATGAATAGCCACGAACTACAGGAGCCTCAGTGGCCCTTCTAGAAAGCCACAATAAGTGGCTTTAGACAACACCCACTTCTTGTCTCACAGACGAGTAGGTCAGAAGTCCGGCAGGGTGAGGCCGGACTCTCCGCCCAGGGCCTCTTGAGGCTCAAGTCAGGTTCTTCCCTGGGGTCCGGGTCCTCTTTCAAGCTCCCTAGTTGTTGGCAGAATTCAGCGTCTTCTCATGAAATCTCTCCAAAGTTCAAGGCCAGCAAAGGCACCTCGAACCTTTCTGGCGCTTCAAGTTGCTCTGTTTTCCTCTTTTGCTTGTAAGAGCCCATGTGATTCCATGGGGCCCGCCCAGATAATCCAGGATAATCTCCCTGTGTTAAGGTGAGCTGGTCAATAACCTTGGTGACGTCTGCACAGTTCCCTTTACCATGTAAGATGACAAGCGGGGGAGGAACATCGGTGGTAGAGATCGTGGGGCCCAAATTCCGCCCGCCACAGCCCCGCCTTCTTGGAGTGGTTGTAAGGGTGAGGGTACCCCTGCCTGCTCCCCTCCCCCATCCTCGAGAAGCGGGGTGTCAGGGACTCCCCGCTGCTGCACTAGCAGACTGGGGGGGCGGGAATGTTCCTCAGCAGCCCTCTGAAGGAACTGGCATGGTCTCCTCTTCCAGTTGTGCAAACCAAGATCCCAGATGTCAGGGAACGTATAAGCGGCAGAGCCAAGACGTGAACTTGTCTCTGTGTCTGCTTCTCAGACAAGCTTGTCATCTCACCACTGGGCCCAGTCCAGAGCCCCTGCATCCTTTGGAAGTTTAGTCCTTGTGGGAGGCCCCCTCCTTGGCATGTACGTGCGAGGCCATTTCTCTAGCTCAGTGCAGGTCCTGGCGCTCAGGTGTTTCTGGGAGTTTCTGGCGGATGACTCCCATGTGTGTTTCATGGTCTCTCCTATTTCTTTCCTCGCTCTTAACTGGGGGTGGCCGTGGCTGCAGTGTCATGGCGCTCCGGCGTGTCACTGCTTCTGCCGGACACCTTGGCTGGTCCGCAGGAGCCTTCAAGTGGTCAGGACTTCAGAGGGCTCTTTCGAGAACTGGCAAAGAAAGTCTCCCTGCAGCTCTTAGCTCTCCACGTTGAGACACTGGCCTACATTGTGAGCCCCTCTTTGCCCCCCCAGAGACAAGCACACTTCCCAGGCTCCCTTGCAGGCAGGAGACCCAGCTTCCACCAATCAGGCACACACGACTTGAAAGCAAACAAAAGTGGGCAATGTGAGTTAGCAGGAGCACGATCCTCTGGCGGTGGAGGTGCCTGTTTCGGCTGGGGTGGTTGCGATCGGAGCCCCTACCAAGAGGTGGGCTGCGGTGGTGGCTGTGTTTGAACTAGAGCTGTCCTGCGGTGCGGCTGGGTGCGGCTCCAGCCCGGGGCTTCCTGGTTGTTCAGCATCCCAGCCTCCTTCCCTGGCCCTCCCAGTCTGCTGTTTGCAACAAAGCGAGTTCTGTTTGCAACAAAGTAGAATCTACTGTTTGTGACAGAGTGGCTTCTGTGGTTTATAATTAAGAGCCCAGCCTGGTGCACTCTCCTCTATGTGCCTTTCTGATTCCTGGACCTCCAACTGACACTGTTTCTGTTTACCTTGGACATTCTTCCTCCTCTCTTGCCGATAGGAACCTGACATTCTTCAAACAGCAATATGCCCAACTCTGGGAGATGAATTGTAATCAAGTGGTCATAACCACCCCAGTCCTTTTTCTAAGCTATCTGCTTTCACACCTTCCCTTGTTGTTAGGGATGGCCATGTGGCTCATTTCTGGCCACAGATAAAGGGGTGCTTCTCTGGATATTTTCCTTTCTGATAATAAGAAACCCCCTTTTCCTGCTTTGCCTTTTCTTACCTGGAATAAGGTTATGTAAAGATGAAATGCTTGGAACCACAGCAGCCATCTTGTGGCCATGAGGTAACAAGGTTAAAAATAAAAAACCAGAGAGCAAGGATGGTGAGAGGAAAGATGGAGTGTTGGTCCTTGAAGACATTATCGAGTGATTGAACCAACATCAGCACCTGCCTATCTCCACGTTCCTTGTTCTGCAAGAAAATGGAGCTCTTTGCATTTAAGCAACTAGTAACTGTATATTCTTTTAGTTGAAGCTCAAAGCAGTCCATACTGATTCAGGCCCCCAAGCACTGTGGCCTGTGGTTTAGAGTTGGGGCTAGATTACCCTGTTTGCTTTTTCTTCAGGCTTCATGCACTTGGAGTCATGCCCGCCAGTGGTGAGGCCTCATTTTCCTTAGCAGTTTGAGTTTTCTCACAGGGACACCCCATCCCCTGTGCAGTTAGACTGGGGCAAGCCCAGGCCCTCCCCCATCCAAGGACTCCAAGTACCAGCACTGGGCAGCCCACCTCGCCTGTTGCAGACCTGTGGCGTCTCATCGAACCCTCCCAATCTCCCTGTGAGCTAGAAATGGTCACCCACGTTCTACCAGTGAGGCTCAGACAGAAGAAATGACTCACCCAAGTTCCCACAGCCAGGATGTGGGATCGGCAAGTCTTACACGACCAAAGCTGGGTCTTTCCACTCCAGGGGAGTCTCTCTATTTGCCTCAGGGCCAGGGGCACAGGGGACAGTGGGTGGCCAGATGGGGTGGGTGCTTCTGTGCAGCGGGCTGGGGCCAGGGCTCGGCAGCCCATGTCCTCCCCGGCATATGGGTCAGGTTTCTGCCACAACAATGCTGTGGAACAGCTCCAGATCCCAGCGGCTTCCAAAATAACCATTTACTTTCTCGCTTCTGGTTCAGCAGGTTAGCTAGGGTGGTTCTGCTTCAGACTGTGGTTCCAGATCATTCTGAGACCAGCAGCCACCTGGAGATGGTCTCTCCTAGTGGACAGCACAGGGGCAAGACGCCAACCACACAGGTGCGTGGACAGCCCCTGCCTGTGTCCAGTCTGCTGAAGTCCCATTGGCCAAAACAACTCACTTGGCTGAGCCCCGAGTATTGGGGTAAGTGTATGGTGTACCCGCTCCATGGGGTGGCCTTGCAAGGTCACTCGCGAAGATGTGTCATTCTGTTACAAGTGTGTGTGTGTGGGGGTGATGAGCCAGGATCAGCAATCCAATCTAACAGGTCCCACGTATCCCAGGGTGTCCCCAAAGCCTTGGTTGCAGGGCCTCCCCCTGCACTGGACAGAACCCCAGCAGGGCAGGTGGCCCAGGGACGCTGCCTCACGCAGGAGCTGCCTCCAGGCCTGGCTGGACCCAGGGCCTTGGCAGGGCACCATTCCCAGCCGCTGCAAATCCTGCAAATCCTCTTGCCCAATTCCTGAAGGCTCAGATTTCCCCATCTTGCCTTCTGTCAGCTCTGGGTGGACACGAATGTGGTTGCCGCACGACCCCCTGCCCCGCCATCCCCACTGCCAGCCTGAGCCCAGGCAGGAAGGGAGCTGGGGGCCTGGCTCGGCTCTCCTAAGTCCAGCCCGGAGCACCTCCCTCCTCCGGAAGGACAAACTTCCAGCCCCTTTCCTCTGCGCCACCCCACGCTCGGCTTAGGCTCACCCCCTAGAGACGCGGGGCAGCGCAGCTGTGGTTGGCAGGGCTGAGACTCCATTGCACGGAGACCTCTCAGCTCTTGTTTGCATCTGGCAGCCCCCGAGCCGGCCTGGGGACATATTTGGTTTGCCTTGCTCAGTGTTTTGTTTGTTTTAATGTAGCCAACACTAAACAATCGGAAGATTTCACAAAGAATTCAGATTTCGGGGGGGCGGAGCAAGATGGCGGACGAGAAACACCGCCAGTTAGAGCGTCTCTGCAGAAAAGAAAGCTTCTAGAAGATATTAGAAGAAAGGAGCAAGTAAACGACCATACATCGGACGGGGGTGGGAAGGAGGAGTGCCGGA